>LR749859.1:243197-347928 GCA_902729485.2 Mus minutoides
GCCTCCTTTTCTTCCTGTCCTGTGGAGAGAATTACTGAGAGCAGATGGTTATAAGTATAAAAATTTGTGAGAGCATTAACACATTGATAAATACATCTCTAAGATTTTTCATGTATAAATGACTGCAGGAGGAAAAAGAAGTACTCAGGACAACTTTGTTATTGAGGGTAGCAGAACACCCCTAACTAGGAAAATACTCTGTATATTTCAAAGGATTTTCATACTTGATGAACTCCACTTTGTTCAGATTTCATAAAGTTGACACACGTTTAATAAAGCAACGGTGGCGTTCATCAAAACCAGCAAACCCGAATTAGTGATTTATGTTCCTCATGCCTCTCCTAGACAGGTTTTGCATATTCAGTTAGAAGAACTCAGGGAGCCTAAAGTTGATTTTAAAGAAGACTTCCATTTTGCTCAGCTTCTTGGCGGTTGAATGCTACTGTTGTTGAGAACAACTGTGCCTCTTTTGTTTGCTAAACAAGCCTTCCTAAAGGATGAATCACTACAGTCATTTGGAGAATATGCAGTAAACAACAGAAAGTTGTTCTGCTATTTTCTCAGGAGAGCATTTCTTCCCCATCCTCCTGCAGCTCCGCCAGCCTCCACACTACTAGCCAATCATCGTTATGGAAATGTGGTTCTCAGCCTTCTGATTGGATGGCTCCTGGACCTGGGCTGTTCAGCTTTCTAGGGCTCAACAAACGCTGGCAGGCTAGCCTGTTGGATGGGACCTCCTCTAATGAAGTTATTTTAGTCATTTCTCCTTCTCTTCCTCATCCCCTATTCTCTACCAACATTTGCAAACACACACACACACACACACACCTGTAAAGAATACAGCATAACAATCTTGTTGGGAAGCTACTAAACACAGAATGTTAAGGTTTATCCTCATTTCTGTGTATGTTTCTGTGTAAATGTATGTCACATATGTGTGCAGGTACCAGAAAGGACTTAAGATCCCCTGAAATTGAAGTCACAGCCAGCTGTGAACTGGAACTCAAACTTGGGTCTTCTGGAAGAGCATCGGGTACTCGTAACCACTGAGATACCTCTCTAGCCCCTAAAAATAGATTTTAATGTACCTCTCATCTAATATATTCTTCTTGTTTAGGTTCGCACTCTGGGGCCCTACTTCTTAGAGGACTCCTACAACATTGAACAGAACAAAAGAAGATTTGCATTTTAGATTTTTTAACCATTCTATACCCTGTTCTAAAATGTTTTAGGTTAAAACTCTTTAAGTTAGCTAGGCAGTGATGGTGCATGCCTTTAATCCCAGTACTCAGAAGGCAGAGGCAGGCAGACCTCTGAGTTGGAGGTCAGGCTAATCTACAGAGCACGTTCCAGGACAGCCAGGGCTGCGCAGAAAAACCCTGTCTTGAAAACCAAACAATATACAAACAAAAAGAGATTGTATCTCGAGGAAACAGCAGCTGGAAACATCCCTGATGAACACGTTCCAAAACCTCTCCTTAATTCTTCCTGGGAGTTAATGTATTTAACCTTTACAGCAGATCAGAAAGCTAACTACAAGTCTCATCAGATGAAGAAATGGAGATTTAACCCAGGAACCCTGTGGGTGTCACAGCTCTATTGCCTTGTGACAAAACTGTGTGCCAGCATCATAAAGCTTTTACGTTACACTCAGGAGCATTAGAGGGAATGAATTCTTTTCCTGGATGAAAGAATGGAAATATTTTCATATCAAAGAGAAACAAAGTGTCAAAGCTTCCACTAAAGATCTAGTCTATGTCTGGTATAAAACGCGACACTGATGGATGAGCAGTTACGTGACAACATGTATCCTCTCTGGTCCTTAGATCCAGGAACGTGTAGCCAGGCAGGAGATGTATATGGGCACTTGGTTGTCTTATACAAAGAATAACATAGGGTGGGGAGGATGGCTCAATGGGTCAAAGATGAGGCTGCAGACCCAAGGCTGTTAAATTCAGATGGCACTGCACACATCCTTAACTGAAGCACCCATGCACTTCGAGGAGAGACAGAAAGCAAAGCATCTCTGGATTTTCAGGTCTGGATTGTGTAGCACAGCAATATCAAGCAACAACTGGAGCAACAACAAAAATGAGACAAAGTAGAAAGTGGGAACTGAGCCAGGCAGGCGTGGTGGCACACACCTTTAATCCCAGCACTAGGGAGGCAGAGGCAGGCGGATTTCTGAGTTCGAGGCCAGCCTGGTCTACAAAGTGAGTTCCCGGACAGCCAGGGCTATACAGAGAAACCCTGTCTGGAAAAACCAAAAAAAAAAAAAAGAAAAAGAAAAAGAAAAAGAAAGTGGGAACTGACTCCCCAAAGCCGCCCAGTAGTCTTCACATGCACACTAATCTCACCTTAGACCCCACAACACACACACACACAACACACACACACACAACACACATACACACAACACACACAAATATATATATATATATATATATATATATAAAACATCCTTTTCAAAGAATAAATTATATCGTATACTACTCATACAATGTATTATGACATTATATTAAAATATGAAAGAAAAGAAAGCTACAAGGGTTTGGGGGAGGGGCACCTTTAAGAAGTACAATTTAACCCTTGGCATTGAAAACTTTTTCACATTACCCTGACATAGGGAAGCAACTTCAAGTGACAGTATAACACACATAACATGTGCAAGCCAGCTACCGATTGCATCTGAACCTTATCCTATATTGACACAGGTTGGTTTTCTTCGTTTGTTTGTTTTGTTTTGTTAACCAAAGGCACATGAAAGACTTGCTGTGATCTGCTCCTCCGGCATGCAGTTCTGAGACTTAGGTGAACACTTTACAACTTCCTCCCACAAAGTACATTTGAATCAAGAAGTAAAAATGTCAGTCCCGTCGGGGGAACTGAGTCAGTAGAAATTAAGAAGTAAGGCTCTGGTTTTTCATTGCAGGTATATTATACTTCAGAATAAAGAAAAATATCGGTTATTTAAATATCCTCAATTCACGCTATTTTTTTTTTTTTTTTTTTTTTTTTTTTGGTTTTTTGAGACAGGGTTTCTCTGTATAGCCCAGGCTGTCTTGGAACTCACTTTGTAGACCAGGCTGGCCTCGAACTCAGAAATCTGCCTGCCTCTGCCTCCCATGTGCTAGGATTAAAGGCATGTACCACCACGCCCAGCTGATTCATGCTATCTTATTCCCTCAAAACATAGAATTGTATAAATGAGTCCTGCACAGTTCAGATGGAGAATTAAATTCTTCAAATAAAATAGCAAAATAGAGGGAACGACACTTATATATGCAACATTGAACAGAATTTGACTAAAGGAAGAGAAGAAAATGTTTAATCTTTATACAAAGAGGGCTAAGACATTGACATGGAAAAGAGCACTGGAGATAAAATCATGGTAACAGTTACTGTTCTTAACAAATAGGATATAATTTTGTGAAATAATGAGATTATAATACAAGGAGTTGCTGATAAAACTGTTACAGCAGAAAATGTATAAATCATTAAATATAATGAGATTTAACTATCACTGTGAGAGAAATGATATGTAATTAGAAAAAGGAACAGAATATAAAAAGAAAGCCCTGTTTCCACCCATGATTCCACATTCGTAGGAATCTGGTAATAAAGAGGAAATTATCTGAGCCTGTTAATAAATTATAGACACCATTTCCAGTAATTACGATAGCAATAGTCCTCCTAAATCCAAGCTTATGCTCTATCAACCTTTCATTTTATTTAACAAACACCTGTATAACACCCTGTGCACAGAATTACACCAGACATTTGATAAGTATTAACTCATTTTCCGTGATTCAGTTTGAGCCATTCATCGGGTAATTCAGCAAACCTGTACTGTGCTTTATGAGATCCTCAGAAGACAGGAGGAGGTAGAAGACATAGTCATCTCTGTCCTCATGAGGATTCACATTTCCTAGGGAAGATAAGATACCCGCCAAACTGAAAAGAAATTGATTTATGGTAATACGTACAAAAAGTATGACTTTAGGAAGAAGAAAGGCTAGCTTTATCTAAAGAATCAGTCTATGCTCTGGGGAAGCAGCAATTTAAATTGACTGCCATGCTCAAACAGAGATAGAGGAGAGGGCTGGGAGAGAAGGAGATGAACATTGATGTAGAGGAAGCAAAGACTGGGGCTTCAGTGTCAGCCAAGGCTGGTTGAGTCTTACAAGTCTTGAAGGAGAATGACAGAGTATAGAAGGAAGTCACATTGCAGAGGTGACTGTTATGACCTGACACAAAAGTATCCTTTGGGAACAATGGAAGTTGCTACCTGGAAACCCGAGGTTCAGTAGTGAACCCTTGGCTCTGTGCTGTGTCAGTGGAAGACATGGCTGCCTCCTGTTACAAGTTCTGCAAAGAGGAGTTTGCATTAATCACAGGGTGGTGGCCTTCCCTGGATAGTAACTATGGGAAACACTTCAATCTCTTCCACTTCACAGGCTTTTATTGACATATATAAAAAGTATTTTGAAAAGGTCTAAGAGTTAGCAAATGAATCATGCAGTACATGTCTGGACAAGTTTTTAGAAATCAGGCTATTAAGAATGTTTGGTATTAATTTGTTCAGAATGTCCATGTGTATGAAGAGCTCCCCAGGAACATCGAGGAATCAGAATGCACTGGGACCTTGTTTATGCTAATGAGTGCATTCAGTAGACAGAAGGCAGTCAGGCTGGGGATGTACTGCAGTCAGGAGGGCACTTGCCTCTCTAGCTCTTGATCCCCAGCACTGAACGAAGTCAGTGTGGTGGCACATCCCTGTAATCCCAGCACTCAGGACACAGGCGCACAAGGATCAGAAGTTCAAGGTCATCCTCAGCTAAAAAGCAACTTTGAGGCAAATGTGACCTTTGCCAGTCCCTGTTGCAAGACAAACAGAAAAATAGACAACTCTTTTTTTTTTTTTTGACTAAAGAAATCCCGAGTTTAGAAACTCCCAAACCAGAAGATGCAAATTTTATAGGAATATTCTACAGCCTAATTACACTAACCAGAGCAAGAAAGTGGATGTATGACTGAAAACCTAAAGTGAGGGCTTTCTGTAAGTATATATATGAAAACGTTAAATATATATATATATATATATATATATATATATATATATATATATATGAAAACATTAAGTCAATAAACAGAACATAAGATTTAGAAAATAAAATAAAAAGGGCCATCAGAGAGTACCAAAATGTAAGTATAGTGCAAAAAATATAAAAGTTTGAGCAGCCCAGGATTGTGCTACATACCAGAAACCACAATACTCTGGAGGCAGAGGCAGGAGGATCACTAAAAGTTCAGTCAAGGGCAGCCTGGTCTAGGTGGTATCTGCACACAGTTCCAGCCCAACCAGTGTTGCCTCAAAAAAGGTCCAACATCATCATCATCATCATTATCATCATAATGGAAAAGGGCAAAAAAGAAATATACAAACTTGAATAAATACAAAGAAAGGAGAATTTAATCAAGAGAGAGAGAGAGAGAGAGAGAGAGAGAGAGAGAGGAAAGAATTGAGAGTATGTGGTGGCTCCCATAAACTCATGTGTTTGAATGCTTGGCTCATAGGGAGTGGCACTACAAGGAGATGTGGCCCTGTTGAAATAGATGTGGCTTTGTTGGAGGGAGTGTGTCACTGCAGGGCTGGGCTTTCAGGTCTCCTAGGCTTACGTTCTGCCTAGTGTAGAATTCCAGTCTCCTCCCACCAGTCTTTCTATCAAGATTAGAACCCTCTGATCCTCCAGCACCATGTCTTTCTGTAGGCTGCCATGCTTCCTGTCGTGATGACAATGAGCCAAACCTCTGCAACTATAAACCAGCCCCAATTAAATGTTTGCCTTTATAAGAGTTGCCTTGGTCATGGAGTCTCTTCACAGCAGTGAAACCCTAACACGGTTAGAGTATGTCTAGGAAGTAAACAATCAACGATTGCACATACTTGGGAGGCAGAGGCAGGCAGATTTCTGAGTTCGAGGCCAGCCTGGTCTACAAGGTGAGTTCCAGGACAGCCAGGGCTATAAAGAGAAACCCTGTCTCGAAAAACCAAAACCAAAAAAAAAAAAAAAAAAAAAATTATTGAACATGATTCAGGAAAATGAAGTCATCTGCAGACTGAAAAGCCTCCGTTGGTTTTCCTTCAGGGGAGTGTACAATTAAATAAATTTTAACATTCAGCCTTGCAACCTTCATCACAATGTAATTTTAGAACAGTATGATTACCCCCCCGCCAAAAGAAAATGCAGGTCTATTTATAATGGCACACGGGCTTCAAATCGATGTGTTAGAAACCACATCTACAGGGATTGCGTGGTAGTCACATCACAGTTATGACAGGAAGAAATGGGCTGGGCAAGATGGCTCAGCAGGTAAGAGGAGGTAAGGAACAAACCTCATGCCCTAGTTCAATCCAGACCCCACATAAAGGTGGAAGAAGAAGATCAACTCCACAGAGTTGTCCTCTGTCCTCTACAGGAGTGTCATGGCATGCTCATACTTCCATACACATATCACACACACACACAATATTAATTATTCTTTTGTGGTTTTTTTCTTTTTTTTTTGTTTTTGTTTTTGTTTTTGTTTTTGTTTTTGTTTTGTTTTTCGAGACAGGGTTTCTCTGTATAGCCTTGGCTGTCCTGGAACTCACTTTGTAGACCAGGCTGGCCTTGAACTCAGAAATCTGCCTGCCTCTGCCTCCCTAGTGCTGGGATTAAAGGCGTGTACCACCACGCCCAGCTAACTATTAAGAAGAGAAAAATAAGTTTGATCACAATATATGACCATCACTAGTAAAAAAAAATTCACTTTTGGAAACCATCTGACTAATCTTTAGTAGAAGTTAAAATGAGAAGTTCAAGCTATCTATCATAAGGTGAAATCCTGGCACGTAGCATATAGTAATTCCAGTTATCTTTCCGTGCCCTTTCTGCACTCGGTTGACCCATTCTATCTGCTAGGTGACATGAATCTGAACCCTTTAAATGATTTTCTTTGCTGACAGGCACAATCTTGAGCATTATTAGCTGAGCGTGCTGAAGAAGAATTGCAGAAGGAAAGAACTGTGTGTTTTGGTTTTTGCACGTTCAGCTGGTAGGTCCCTGAAGCACAGGAGGCCCTTCCAGAACTGACATTCTGTTGCAAGAGCTGCACAATCTTGCAGTAGAGAACAACCAACAACACGCAATGGCCTATTCTCTCACACCAGTGTTCACTTTAAGACCCAGGGATGTATGCATTGAAGATTATATGGCCTAACACAAGATCATAAACTTAAAATATGATGAGGTGGTGCGTGAATATGTGCATGAGTGCATGCATGCATGCGTGTGTGTTTAGTTGGCTTGTGTTAGCTTTGTAGATGACAGTGTTATGTTCTAATGTCAAAAGATTGGCCATGGCTGGGCATTACAGCTTCCCCTGGCATCATAGACACTATGATGGCTGAACACCTCTTCAGATGTACAACAGAAGGGTGATTTTTTTTTTCTTTAAAAAAAAGCAGTTTCCTGAGGAGAAATGACTTGCACATTCTTCTTCGGTGACTCTGGTGGACTAGAACATCCCTTTTTAAAAAGATATTATTCTGACTGAGAGAAAGAGCTGCAGTTGGATTCCTAGAACCTATGCAAAGGCCTAGTGGTACACAGCTCTAACCCCAAAGCTGAAGATAAGAGTAAGGAGAGCAAGTTCGCTTCCAGGAACTCATATCTTCAGCCTTAGGGGTTTGGGTTTTGTTTTTGCTTTTTTTTTTTTTTTTTTTTTTTTTTTTTAGTGAATTCAGGCATTCTAAAGAGCCCAGTTGTACACCCACTGGAGTAGGAATTACAGGCAGTTTTGTGACATTCCGCTGGGGTTCTAGATACTGAACTCAGGTCCCCTGGAAGAGTACTATGGACCCATCACTTCAGCCCACGTATAAGTCTTCAGAGTAAATTTTCTCTGTTCAAACTGTTCTCAAGTTTCTCTTTTGTGATTATTCAAGGGTAATATAAAAATATACCATGAATAAAGCCTGCCTCTTTTTTTTTTTTTTAAGATAGGGTTTCTCTGTGTAGCCTTGGCTGTCTCTGTAACTCACCCTGTAGACCAGACTGGCCTTGAACTCAGAAATCTGCCTGCCTCCGCCTCACAAGTGCTGGGATTAAAGGTGTGTGCCACCACTACCCTGCAAAACATGCCTCTTTTTAAAAAATGTTTATTCTTATGTTCATTTCCTTATTAAAATGTACTTTATATAGATAAAAAATAATGTCTATACAGATCTATCTCAGCTCAGAAAGGGAATCCATAATAATTTTGGAAAGACACATCACAGGACTGGTTTCTGGTAGAGGGAACACTGAAAGGGTACTGAAGCATCCTGGCAATCTCCGTAGTTTCAACTATGGTTCCTGTTGTCTGTAGTTTTGTGTCAAGCAATGCTCAGCCCTAGAAGCTTCAAGGACAGCTGAATCTGATGTCTTTCACAATTTTGATTGGCCGTATTCAGAGCATACCTTCCTGGTTGTCCTTTATGTTTGATGTGATGTCAATGGAGTTGACTTAGCAGCACTGAGCTAGAGATTACAAGGTCCAAGGCAACTTCCATCACAGTCTGGCACCTTCTCGAAATGGCACACATTACTAGTCTAGTACAGCAGCCTTGGGACTCTAGGTCTTTAAGGGTGAATTGCAAGGTCTTTATGAGCTAGTCTTTGAAATTACATACACTAGTCATTTCGGATGGATCCTTTTCCTAACTTGTTGGTTCAGAGTAGATTCCTGGAGGGCTTCCAGTACTAAGGACTCTTACTTGTGACCCCAGACAGTTGTTTACTAGAGCAAACCATGCCACTGGAAAAACTCCCTTCAAAGGGAGGAAACACATCTCTCTCTCTCTCTCTCTCTCTCTCTCTCTCTCTCTCTCTCTCTCTAGGGTCTATGGGAGCATGTCGAGCAATTTTTAATAAGAGAACTTTTAAGCCATGCAGTATTTAAACCGAGTGTCAGTTGCCTCATTTCAATGAAGAGATTTGGAATAAATACCCTCTAAACTTTGATCCAGTACTAACCATGAAGCTCAAATGGGAAACAAAAACAGAGGCTTCAAGAACTCTCTCTATAGGACTGTATGCAAGAAATTTACTGAGAAATTAGATAATTGTATTGATATAGAGTTAGGATTTTTGTTTTGATTTGTTTTGTTTTGTTTATTTACTTGTTATCCTAGTTTGGTTTATATGGTCATGATAAAGACCATGACCACATGCAACTTGGGGAGGAAAGGTTTTCTTTGACTCACAAATCCTAATCATAGCCCACTACTGAGGAAAACCAGGACAGGAACCTAGAGGCAGGAACTAAAACCAGTCTTAGAGGAAGGCTGTTTAACTAGTGTTAGCTAAATAGTTAAATAGTCCCCATTTCTTGATTATATTCTTTCTTCCATTATCTTTATTTTTACCTCCCTGGAAATCATATTGAATAAATGTTATTTACCTTTTCACTGAGGTACATTGTCTGTGTTTCTTAATCGCTAAGGCTTCCCATGTTTTTTGTTTGTTTGTTCGTATGTTTCATGTTGCCTATTTTGCTTTGATGGGCTATCAAAATACTACAGACTCAGTAAGTTATGCAATGGAAGCTGGCTCTTAGAAGCCCCTTGCTCTCCTGAAGCCCCTTGCTTTCCTCGTAGGCTTTCCCTATGAACGACCACATCTGGTCTGTTTCTTCATGTGTTCAGAGTCCATCCTATTTCAAGAACATTAGTGAAATTGAACAAGGTTCACTCACAGGATCTCATTTACCCAACAGCTACCTCGTCTGTGACCCTGTTTCAATATATCCACGCTTTGAGGTAAGCGGGCTTAGGGCTTATACATCTGGATCTAGGGCATGCAAAGCCAGAGCAGTTTGGCATCCTTTACCCTACCCTCCAGCAGACAACTGCCCTCAGTATTCTCACTCACTGATTTGACCATAAGCCTATCCATTATGCCACAGTCCTCTTCACAGAGAACTTTTATTTTAATAGTCTTCATTTTTATTTCTAAAAATTCTTGCTTGTTTTCATGCCAGCCCATTCTTTTACATATGCATTATTTCCTCAAATCTTTCACAGCATTGATTTCTCATAGTTTAGATACATTCTTTCTTCCTCGGGACTTATTTCTGCCTGCTGGATTTTGACTCTTCCAAGGTCTATAAATTAATGGTCATTCCTTATCATCTGGGCTTGAAAGCTCAAGAGGGGCATATCTCTGACTTATCCTCTAGCTGTGATATCTCCTCTGAGTGTTTATAAATACCTTATACAATTTCTTACTAAGAGATATCAGTTCAAGAGTTTTTTCCCAGGGGGGATCAGGGTGGGGGGAGGGTGTAGGGAACTTTCGGGATAGCATTTGAAATGTAAATAAAGAAAATATCTAATAAAGAAAAGAGAGAGAGAGAGAGAGAGAGAGAGAGAGAGAGAGAGAGAGAGAGAGAAAAGAGTTTTTTCCTGGCTGTCTCCAAAATATTTTGATGATTTTATTGAATACCTCAAAGAAGGAGGCACTGTATTGATCAAAATCATTAAATAACACCTTATATTACAACCTAAATATTATTAGACCACTATTATATTTGGAAAATGAAGAATATTCAAGGAGGACCTATTTAATATTCTCCCTTATGCTTACAAAAACAACAACAACAACAACAACAAAACCAATGTAACAGTGGCCATGGCTGAGCAGGAGAGCAAGTACCACATCAAATATTTGTTTTCCATGGGTTGTGTAAAGTTCTGTCATCTCCAAACTCAAACTCAGGTTTTCTGTAAGAATAGACAGCATTCTTATGCTTAGAACCATCTTTTCAGCCCATATGGCTCATTCTTAGTGAGGTCCTTTCCCTGTGTCTGCCTGTGGAGAAGGGAAAGAGTGAAACTGGGAGAGAAGGTCCCTGTTGTCTCTTCATATTGGGTACTGTTCTTATACGATCAAGTTCCAGTCTTAAAAACTTATTTAACCTAAGTTTTCTTCCTTCCTCTCTCCTGACATAGTTACACTAGGGACTTCAATATATGAATTGTGGGAACTGTAAACATTTACTACACAAGTGCATTTGTTTATTTTATTTTGTTTGTTTGCTTTAGATGCTGGTCCTGAATCTACAATCCTCCTGTTTTAATATCTTAACGCTTGGATCATGAGTGTGCAGCAGTGTATCCAGGCAAGAGATATTTTTCTGGATAGATGTGCCTTTAAAGGCTTCAAGGGAACAAATCTTAACTTCTTACACCGTTTATGTTTCTTCCCCCCAAAAATCAAACTGTGATTAGACGTGCCGAAGATTGCTTGAGTATGTATAAATAAAATTTGATTTCACTATCGCTTTAGTATGTATTTAGTTTCTTTATTGCTTATTGAACCAGGGCTCAAACTTGCTGAGTGCATTCTGGGTAAACACTATACCTCTGAGCTACAGACTCAGGCCTGGATTTTACCAATTTACAACTCAAAAGACAAGGCGGTAAAACCACTGTAACAAGAGAAAATGAAGGTGTGACAGCACTAGATAGAAAGGGGGTGAAACACTTTCCAAAGTTGGAGGCTGTTGTTGAAAGAGATTGCCAACAATGGCCACAATGTAACAGCAACAAAATTGGGCTGGTATGTTTTAGTCGGTAAGAGTGAACATCTGGCTTTATGGATCATTCAAGGTCACAATTAGACTCCACAGTTAGATCAGTAACTAATCCTGGGACTTTGTATCAATGCAAGTTGATCTGTACACCACTTCACTTACTGGGGGGACATATTGGAGGAGACAATAGTATACAGAAGCAGGGCACAGCCAGGGTCTTGATCTCCAGTAACATGTCACATCTGCAAGAGTAAGTCACATCTGTGTAATTCCACTTGCTTTGCCTCTGTAGGGACACAATACGCATGTATGTATTTTTACATGACTGATATTAGGACCAGTTCTGTACAAAGAAAATCATGTGGCCAGTGGATAGGAAAGATCTCTTACTGCGGTAGAGATTTGGTGATGGGCGTCTTGTGGGGTCAGGCAGCTGCTAAGAATGGGGCCAGACAACGTGGAAATAGCCGTCGATTGGGAGTTAGAATCCCGGGTTCCTGTCCTACTTGCTAATCAACTGTAGTGCCTAGGGCAAGCCACTTCAGTTTTCTTCTGTGCCCTAGTTTTTCTCGTATAAATTGGGACAATAAGCTCGCCCTACTTATCTCCTTAGTTTGTTGTGAGGGTCATAGAAGTCAGCGTGACTAAATGTACTTTGAGTCATGAAGCTGTGTAAGTGGAGAAGAACAATGCCTCTCCCGTCCCTTGTGAGACCTGCAGCTGTCACCTCTAGAACCAAATGCAAGCCACCATGAAAAGAACACCAGATTTAGTCCCTCATGGCTCTATGTGACACAGAAGACTTCAGCCGGAAGTCTCAGGGGAAAATGTCTTTGTCATGGCTCAGGTGACCCCTGAACAACTGTGAGTGGACAAGGATTGGGCCGCTAGGAAAGAGCAGAGGGGGCCAACAAGAAAGGCCTGTCTGGTCAAGTTTTTCTTGCACCTATTTAGTTATTTTTTTGTAAAATCTCTTCCTCCTGGGTGTGGAGCGAACTCTTTTTCTGGAATGGGGTCTTATCACTCACTGACAAACAAGGAAGTCAAAGAATTTCTTTATGGTTCACGCTTACAGAAAAGTGGAGTTTCGAGTCAGGTGTTCAGGTTTGATGGCTGGTGTGAGGAAAAAAGTTGTAGTTTTTATAAGGTGCTTTAGGGAATGAGTAGAGGTTAGAAGTGAGAAGATGGAAGGGGCTCACAGAAGCTTTGCTGCAGGGCCTTCCATTGGGGTTATTTTTCTCTGAGACCTAAGAAATACAGATTTCCACAGAGGTCATGCAATGTCTTTTCCTTCCCTTCCCTTCCCTTCCCTTCCCTTCCCTTCCCTTCCCTTCCCTTCCCTTCCCTTCCCTTCCCTTTTCCCCTTCCCTTCCCTTTTTCCCCTTCCCTTCCCTTTTCCCCTTCCCTTCCCTTTTCCCCTTCCCTTCCCTTTTCCCCTTCCCTTTCCCTCTCCCTTCCCTTTCCCTTTCCTATTTTATTTTATTTTATTTTATTTTATTTTATTTTATTTTGAGACAGGGTTTCTGTGTATCCCTGGCTGCCTTGAAACTCTCTTGGACTAGGTTGGCCTCGAACTCACAGAGTTCCACTTAACACTGCTTCCCGAGTGCTGGGATTAAAGGCGTGTGCCACCACTGCCCGGTTGCATTATTGTTTCTTTCTATTTTTATCCAGTGAAGGTATCACACCTGGCATCTGACAGAACTCCAACGTGAACACTGTGGACTATAAAACAGGTCCTATTGGTTTGCTAATACTAAACCTCAGATTGCGCTTCTGGTAGGCATTGATAGACGAGTCACATTGTTATACATATGTGTATATAAACATGCCAAATGGTAAGAAATGCTCACTTTTAGGACATGTTGAGATAGAACGGCACATATAAAGTCTTGGTCAGGTAGTCTAACTTTGTAGGAAACAGTGAGCTAAGGAACACTCTTGATTTATTATTTCTCCCTTTCCTTTTCCTCCTCCTCTCTTCTTCAATGCTGAGAAGTAAACGCAGGGCATTCTGGGAAAACATGTTAACAGTGGTCTATACTTGCAACCCTTAGAGGAGATTCTAACTCAACAACTCTTCATTTAAAGATGAAAACTTGGAAATTCAGTTAGCATGTGGTTTGTCCACAGCTGCACATCAAAGATAGTGACAAGATCATTCTGATGTTTAAGTAACTCATAATTTTTCCTTGGAACCAGTTTTCAAGTTCAAAATAAGAGACTGAGTGAAGGTGGTAGTTAGATTCATAATATGATTCCTGGGCTAGACAGGATTATCCATGCTGTTATGGACATAAAAGGAAGCTCAGGCACAGCCATGATTGAGCGTGTCATTCCAGTAAAAGGCCAGATATCTACCAAGCGAGTTTCATAAAAGAATGCTATCCAAGCTAGCTAAAGGGAGGAGACCTTGAACCAGAAAAGTGTAAACAGAAGGAACACATTTCAAAAGTCCAATCTGGCTAGCTAAAACGGGTTTGGAATTAGAAAGAGAGATAGTGATTTTTATTGAAGGCTATCTACAAGTCATGACACTAAGTAGCTCACATAATTCTCAACTTAAAATTTTAAAATTAATCAATCAATAAATAATGATCTTATTTTGGTGAAGGAAGGAACCAAGCAATTATGGCAGAGCTGGAGCTTGATCTACAGAAATTCAAATTCCATCACCAAGGTAGAGAGAGAGAAGATGATATGTAGTTCTAATATCTCTAGGTGAGGAGCCAAGACTCAGGTATAAAGTGTGGGTCTCCCACACAGAGTCAATGAGTCTGAGAACAATAAGTTGCTCAGAACCTATATCTAAAATTGTCTTTAAGTTGTAACTTAGCTTATAGTTGACATCTCCTGTTGTTTGAGATTACATATATGCATTTTTTTTTTTTCGAGATAGGGTTTCTCTATGTAGCCCTGGCTGTCCTGGAACTCACTTTGTAGACCAGGCTGGCCTCGAACTCAGAAATCCACCTGCCTCTGCCTCCCGAGTGCTGGGATTAAAGGCGTGCACCACCACGCCCGGCTACATTTTACATTTTACATTTACCTTTCACTCTAGATTTTTAAAAAAACAATGGTAGATTGAATCTTGTCAAATAATTAGTTGTAGAGGGTTAATTCTTATACAAAACAATAATCAAGTAATGCAAATAGTAGTTAAATATTTATAGAATTATACAATTAAAAAATCTATCAAATGTTAACTTACATCTTTAAAATCCTGTGATTAATTAATTGATTATTTATTTTTGAATATTTATTGAGTCCCATGTTATCCTAGGATCCATTTTAGCTATGAGAAATACCAAAGTCTCTATTTAATGGGACTCATATTCTTATGACATTACAATATAATTACAAAACAGCTAACAAAATACAGTGATTTCAGATAGCAACAAATGCTATGAAGAAAATAGGAAAGGCTGACACGAGGGAGATGGGACGGGAGAAATTTATTTCTTTATCTTCTTCCATTCATTAAAATATATATGCATGAAGCTCTTCTTTTTATAATATAGAATATTCCTCAGGATTAATTTTTTTCCAATTTTTATTAGATATTTTCTTCATTTACATTTCAAGTGTTATCCAGAAAGTTTCCTATACCCTCCCCCCCTCCTGGCCCTGCTCCCCTACCCACCCACTCCCACATCTTGGCCCTGGCGTTCCCCTGTACTGGGGCATATAAAGTCTGCATGACCAAGAGGCCTCTCTTCCCAATGATGGCCAACTAGGCCATCTTCTATATATGCAGCTAGAGACACGAGCTCAGGGGGTGCTAGTTAGTTCATATTATTCTTCCACCTATAGGGTTGAAGACCCCTTCAGCTCCTTGGGTACTTTCTCTAGCTCCTTCCTTCAGGATTATTATTATTATTATTATTATTATTATTATTATTATTTTGGTTTTTTCGAGACAGGGTTTCTCTGTATAGCCTTGGCTGTCCTGGAACTCACTCTGTAGACCAGGCTGGCCTCGAACTCAGAAATCCGCCTGCCTCTGCCTCCCGAGTGCTGGGCTTAAAGGTGTGCGCCACCACGCCCGGCCAGGATTAATTTTTTAAATTTAAAGACTTTATTACAAAAATACCCTGCAAATAAGTAAAAACATCACATACAAAGATCAACCAGACCCAAGGTCTATATAACTCAATGAACATCTACACCAGTGGTTCTCAACCTTCCTAATGCTGAGGCCCTTAACATAGTTCCTCATGTGTCACTATCTCCAACCAAAAAATTGTTTAGTTGATACTCCATAACTGTAATTTTGCTACTGTTATGAATGATACAGTACCTATCTGATATGCAGGACATCTGATATGTGACCCACAAAGAAAGGGGTCATGACGCACTGGTTGAGAACTGCTGATCTGTGGACTTAGAGTCAGGATTTGATACCAATGCAAAGATCTTCACACTGAATGCAGCACACCCAGTGTAAGACACATTTCATCCACCCACCTGCTTCCAAGTCCACAATCTCCCATGACAGAGCTGGAACTAGAAAAGCACTTAGCTTTGTATTCACCTTCATAACTTGTGTCCATTACCAGCACTCAGTGCTTCATCCCCAGATATTTAGTTTTTCTCATTTTTTTCTCCCTGCTATTCTGCATTAAGCATACATTTATTTACATTTTTACATATATTATTTCCCAGGTTCCCCATATGAGAGAAAACATGCACTCAACATGCATTTATTTTCTTTTTGAGACTGTGTCACCTTGCTTAATATCATCCATTCTAAGCCCATCCATTTCCCTGAAAATAGTTTAACTCTGTTTTTATTAGTTCTGAGCATGTGTACATACCAATAAGAATTGGATTTAAAGCAAACTTCAGAATTATGCTTCAATTAAAGGGAATATTAACCAAGAATTGCCTGCTTCATTAGAGCCAAGCCTGGAGAAACCATGGCTGCCTGGGCTTTGTGTGCCTGAGGGATGGTGGGAGTTGGGTTCCTTGCAGTTTCCACCCCACCGATGGCCTTTTGCAGCATCTCTGTTCCCAGCAACTTAAAGCCTGAATCCCAATCAGCTGTTAAAGATTGATGAATTAGCTCACTGCTGTTGTTTGCTGAGTTCACACAGTAAAAGCACAGGACACATCCAGCCATAAAATGAGGCCAAGTTGAATATCCAGGCTGGTGTCCTGAAGTTATTACCAAGGAGCTCCCAATCTTGGCTGTATCACTTTCATAACATCTCCATTTCATTTTCATCAGCAAGGAGGCTGTATTGGGGAAACATTGTCCACCATACATCATCAGCACATATATACAACGCCTTTCATACGCACACTGCTATGGAAATTCGCAGACCTTATTTCTGTAAGATCTTATTTCCTATTGTGTTATGTCTGTAAGCACCTATTGTGTCACTATGGTTAATACAGAATTTGGTCCCAGATGTTGCTTTGCCACACACAATAGTGCATACCTGCCACCCCAGCACTCAGGAAACTGAGACAGGCAGACATTGAGTCTGAGACCAGAGTGAAATGCATGCCTCAGAGAAAACAATAAATAAAACACTTAAAGATGCTGTTTTGTGGGGGTGGGGAGGGTAGGGGTGGGAGATAAAAATGCTCATTCCAAGGTTAAATAAAAGGGACTAGGAAAGATTGTGACATGGGAGTAGAGAGAAAAGGACTTTGGGAAGGTAAGGTGAAGTGTTTATCCCATGGGTGGGGGCGGTTGGGAGGGAGAGGTATCTTGCTTACAACAAGGAAGTCCTGCTATCAGATTCACACTGAGATCTGGATGGCTGTCACACCTTCTATGGAAGCCAAGGGAGATGGTGTACTTTGAAAAATCTCATTTAGCTTGGGCCGAAATCCATAGGCTTCCATTAGAGAGCTGTCCCCAGTGTTCCTCCTTGGAACCAGGGCAAGCAATGCATTTCTTTCAGTTGGTCCAGAATCCCAGTGGGATACTGACTCCATCAAATGCAGATTGACATCTATTTGCAGTGCAAGTCGAAACGGGCGGTCTCACTCTGAATTATTTAACATGGCAACATTTTGCACATATAAATCATGTCCGGCTTTATTAGATTAGGCCAATTGAGGAAATATATACACCTGCCTGTCATGTAAAGCCCTTCATCTTAGGGAGCAGACTCCCCAGGGGGACATCCCAGGAAGTAAATTGAATACTGAGTGGTTTACCCAGTGATAGGCTGGAGTTGAAAATTGAAATTCTTGCGTGGACATTGAAATTCACATCAAAAAATGAAAACCTACGCATGTCTCCTGGTTACCAGGGGACTAATCACCAGAGAAGTTTAGATTGGCACGACTATGGTGGTTGCCCCTGTGCCTTTCTGTTGGAGCTGAGCCCTGTCAATACAATAGTGTACCTAAGGTCTTTTCAGGTCTTTAGAAGAAAGACCTCCTACAAATGGCAGACTATCGCTTGCATTAAATCAACCAAGTAGCTTGCTGTGATTCCTCGGCATTTAGGGGAGGGGTGGGAGATAACAAGCATTTTACTGAGAACTAAAAGCACAGAGATTAGCAGGCAAGGACTTTTTAATCAGACAGGCGGCATAGTGATGCCCAGCTGATAGACTTGATTTCTGTTACAAGAGGCGCGGGTAGGGTGGGGGCGGGGTGGCATCCAGGCCTGTTCTCACCGTACTCAAGAAATCTCAGAGAAGAATCTCTCATAAAAACAGACTGCCTCTCAAATAACAGCCCCATGTTAAAGCGCTTCCCAATTGAAGATGGGGGGATGGGAAGACGACATTTAGTGCTACACAGGGGGACAGCGTTGAAAAATAGCATGTGTCTCCACACAAGCGTCCCCCTTCCCGCCCGGACCCACCCCATCTCTGCCCTAGTTAAAAGGAGAAAACTAGTCCTCTGAAGGAGAAAAGCCCTACGAGGGGGACCCAGCGCCATTACTCTGAGAACTGAGAGGCACAAAATGAAAAGGCCACTGGTCTCAGTTTACTGCCACAATGGCCTTTTATGAGAGGGATTAGACATGCCAGGAGCTGGTGCAGCATTCAGCGGTACCCCTGACGACAATCTGGAAAAAAAGATGATAAAATCAGTTTGTCGTGAGGTTAAACCACCAAAGACTTCCTAGATTGGCTTTTTGGAAGTTTCTTCCTTTGGAAAGAAGATGAAAAAAAGAACGAACGAACTATGGGCTCTAAGCTATTTTTTTCTCCTCCCTTTCTCTTCCTCTCCCCAACTCCCGATGTGTAAGATGCAGCATTCAGAAAACACGTTGAACAAGCTGAAGCATTAAAAAGATCAGTCTTTGGCTGCTGAATGAAACGCTGCGGCGCATGTGACTCACATACTAAACGGAACCTGCCTTCAAAGCCCATTTTACTGCCTAATTATATATACACAAAATGTAGCTGTCTGTTTCAATCAAATCATAGGAAAAGGAATAAAACTGGTCTAAAGATGCAATTTTCATGGTTTGTCATAACCTTAGAAACACTGCTAACGCCAAAGGAGGTAGTGCAGCTGCACAGCCCTGATAAGGCTCGGGCAATTGTTTTTCTTTTAATTATTACTTTATAAAGACATTATACCTCCTCCTAGTTGGGAGAAGGGAAGTTAGTGTCTTCTGTCTCCTCTCTCACTCCCTCCCTTCCAATTTTCACAGGGAGTTTGTTGATATGCATTATAGCTGGGGCTGGAAGCCAGCGTAGCTATGGAAATAATATTTAAGTAACCACATAACTACAGGCTTTCCAACAGTTCCAGGGAGGAAACCATTTTGAAATTTATGTTCTAAATTGAGCTCAGCTTTCCAGAGCACAGATAGAGTAGGAGCATGGAGAGAAAGTGCTCAGCCTTAAACAAGGTCTGCACTCGGCCTTCACGGGGATTCTTTCCGCTCATAATGACTAATATACTTATATTTTTTAATTATTGATCGCAGGAACACTTTCCTTCTTGTCAGCCTCACTGAAGAATGATGTAATAAAACACATAAAGGCTCCCCACCCCCCAACCTAACAGTTTCTATGTGGAATTTTTTTCCTTTTTTTACAATAACCCAAAACTGTAAAGTTTAATAAGCCATTACTAATTTACATATTTTCATAGATTCAAATCATTAAAATGCAATGATATTTTAATGGCTTAATATATATCTAATTGCAGATTAAAAGTTTCTAACACTGGAGATGGCATTAAACATGCCACCAAGGGACTCCAAGTGTTTAATTCAGAGCACATTGGCTCCTCCTAATACTTCCTGGAGAATTGGGGTTCACTGCTGGATGAGTAAACTGATTATCTTATAATGGGCATATTATTTATTTATTTATCTATTTATTTATTTATTGGTTTTTTGAGACAGGGTTTCTCTGTATAGCCCTGGCTGTCCTGGAACTCACTTTGTAGACCAGGCTGGCCTCAAACTCAAAAGACTACCTGCCTCTGCCTCCCGAGTGCTGGGGTTAAAGGCGTGTGCGAACACGCCCGGCTTCACTTGGTTTTTAAGGTTCTCACTAAGAGTCCAAGGCCAGTCACCTACAAACATGTAGATCAGGCTGGCTTCCAATTTCTGAGCCTCCAAAGTGTTGGGTTTATAGACAGGATTGGACAACGTCTGCCACAAATGACTTTAATGACTAAGTTGGTGGCAATAACATGCCTTACTTGGAAAGGCAAGCGAAAGCCTTTCTGATAAGCTGCTATTTAAGTTCAGACGTGAAAAATAAGACACCAGCACAAGGTGCAGAAGGTCCTGGAGAGTCACCAATGACCAGGAGGGCAGCAGACAAGACAAGTAGATGCTTGACGTGTTAAAGGGAAAGGATATTCCAGTGCAGTAAACAAAATATGCTGAGACAGAGACGCCAGGAGAACCCTGAGAAGGAGGCCCAGGGCTCTGGGTGGCTTGGGAACATTGGCTATGGCTGGAACCTATTTCCAAACTTCCCCTCCGACATCACAGTTCTAGCTCCTTCACTCTATGTTTTGTAGTACGTCATGGTAATTTGCAAACTGATAAGAAGAACAGCATTTTGAGAAATAAATCTTAGTGGAGTAAAAAGAACTGGGTGAGAGTAAGCCAGAGAAGAAAGTGACCTTGCAACTTGACAGCCAGAGGACCATGGTGAAGATACTAAGAGATGGTTAAATGGTATCAGAATGAACTCAGAAAATGGAAAAGGGGACGAAAGAAACGACTCCGAGCAAGTTGGACCATGAAGTAGGAAATTTCAGAGACCAGTTTTAGAGGACTCTGGAAAAATCAAAGGAGAGTTTTGTTGTGGTTTTAGAAAAGTAGAAATATGATGGCATTTCCTTTAGTCCCAGCAGTTGGGAGGCAGAAATAGGTAGATCTCTCTGAGTTAGAGGCCAGCCTATTGTTCCTATTGGAACATAGTAAATTCCAGCACAGGCAGAGATACAGAAAGAGACCAAGACACACACACACACACACACACACACACCATTAGGTTGTTAAGTCTCCAAATGTAATATTTAGATGAGCTGTATTAACATTTCATGGAAATGAAAAACCTTGGCTTCAACCCCATTCTTGTTAAAATCTTTGGAAATGAAATGCAGGAATTTGGATTGGAGAGAGGCCTTTGAGTCACTCTGAAGGTATATCCAACTTGAGGGGCAGTGGTGCACTAGTATGACCATGACTTCCGGAAGAAACGAGACTGATGTTACAGAATGGATGAGGTGCCCGTGTCTTCAGGAAGATGCACAGAGGTAATAAAGTCCTTGAAAAGAATGAGTTATTGGCACTCGGGAGGCAGAGACAGGCGGATTTCTGAGTTCAAGGCCAGCCGGGTCTACAAAGTGAGTTCCAGGACAGCCAGGGCTATACAGAGAAACCCTGTCTCGAAAAACAAAACAAACAAACAAAAAAATCAATTATTGACTGAATTACAGATATTTTTATCCTGATAAAGAGATCAGTCACAAAGGAGGTTTAAAAATAAATTACAGGCCGGGAGGTGGTGGCGCACACCTTTAATCCCAGCACTCGGAAGACAGAGGCAGGCGGATTTCTGAGTTCGAGGCCAGCCTGGTCTACAGAGTGAGTTCCAGGACAGCCAGGCTACACAGAGAAACCCTGTCTCGAAAAATCAAACAAACAAACAAACAAACAAATAAACAAACAAATTACCAAAAAACCCAAAAAACAAACAAAGAACAAACAACAACACCCCCCCCCCCAAAAAAAAACCTGTTCTTCATTTGTAGAGATCAGATTCAAGAGATGGCAAGTACTAGGCCTTCATTTTCCCAGCGAGCTACAACCCTTTCCTCTGTTTTCAATGGTAAAAATAGTACTAGTGAAGTAGAGAGAAAAACGAATGCTGTAAAAATCTGATGTTAACTAAAGGAAGAGATAAATGTTAGATGACATGCTGATTAAGGGTGAGGGGTGCAAGCTGGACAGGGAGGGGCCTGAGCTGACTTGGGACTGATGAGCGCTCCAGAGAAACATTTAGAGGTCTCTGAGTGGCAGGCATCCATCAGAGGACTTCTTTAGCCAATATTTTGTCATCTACTTTGCAGAAGACAGGGGGAAGGGAAGTGGTTATCAAATTTGACTCAGCACAAGGAAAGCAAGCAGATGTCCTTGTTGACATAATGTGGATCCAGACAAACTAGGACGAGATTGATGGAGATGAGAAGACTGAACAAAGACAAATATATCCTCAAGGTTAGGGTATTTAGGGACACTTTGCAGAGGGGACAGAGTTAAGATTTTATTGGGATCGATTTATGAGAGAAAAAAATCATAGAAGAGTTGACTTCTGTCATTTTCATATTAATTGTAAATTTGGTTTTAGACCACACCAAGGGAAAGGAAGCAACTGGAAAATACTCCAACTGTCATCAGATCCAGGAGGATGTTGAGGACCAGAGAACAT
Organism: Mus minutoides; assembly: GCA_902729485.2. Taxonomy (NCBI): domain Eukaryota; kingdom Metazoa; phylum Chordata; class Mammalia; order Rodentia; family Muridae; genus Mus; species Mus minutoides. The sequence goes on from LR749859.1 coordinate 265,700, forward strand.
TATGCACCAAGGTATAGGTGTCTGGAGTGAAAAATCTAGAAACCTTGCAGCAGGGGGATTTTAAAATGACATAAACTTCATTTGATCAGTATCAAACCAAAGGTGATACTCTGTCTTGTGATATTTAAAACTGAATGGATGAAAAGAGATCATAAATAAAAGAAAACCAACAAAACAGATATTTTTATAGAGTGATAATCACTAGGAGGAGAATAAAATAAAAGAAGATCAGAGAGGGCTGGTTCAGGCAGCATTTGATGGAGGCCAGAGAATATCTGTCTAAGGATGGAGCGTGGAAAGCATGGGGAAGAGGAAGAACATTTGAAATCTGGGTCAAAGCTCTCTGTGTAGAAAGACCAGTCTATACAAAGGTCACAAGGCACGGATGGGCTTGGTGTCTTGAGGCAAAGAGGACAGGAGCAAAGGAAATGCAGAGGGAGTGGGGAGCTCTGCTGTTAGAAATGTGGATAGGAATGAGGTCAGTCAGGCTCTTCCAGGTCATGTGTGAGGCTAGATCTCATTCTAAGTGAAAATGGAAACCACTGGAAAGTACCAAGAGCGAAGTGATAGAATCTGACTTCTGTTCTTAAAATACGGGCTGGGGCTCTTATCTAGAGAATGCATGGTGGACCAGACGGAAGGCAAGATGGTATGCGGAAATGGGGTGGGAGAAAAGATAGGATCAGAGCCACAATCCAAGGTAGGTGGTTGGTGGCCTGGCTGTGTACTGGACAGGCTCTGTAAACAGAGCCTAAAACCCCATACACTGTAATTGTGGCAAAAGTCATCAGATAAAAAGGAAAAGGGGGAAATTAAATTCAGGTTAAAAAAAAAACAAAAAAAACAAAAATGAAGAAAAAAAGCACAGAGGTAGACAGATGTGATAAATAGCTGTTATTGTAACAAAGATCCTTAAATTTACACAGGGGAAAAAAAAAAAGATCCACTTACACCTATTAAAAAATAAATACTGGCCAGGCAGTCGTATGCATGCCTTTAATCCCAGCACTTGGGAGACAGAGGCAGGCAGATTTCTGAGTTTGAGGCCAGCCTGGTCTACAGAGTGAGTTCCAGGACAGCTAGGGTTATACAGAGAAACTCTGTCTCAATGAATGAATGAAGAAAGAAAGAAAGAAAGAAAGAAAGAAAGAAAGAAAGAAAGAAAGAAAGAAAGAAAGAAAGAAAGAAAGACTGTCAACATGTGTCAGTCACCTCCAATGCCAAGAGGATCTTGAGTTCAAGGTCACTCCTGTCTGCATAGCAAGAACTTCTCTAAACCACTCTTGTCTCCAACAAACAAACAAACAAACAAACAAAAAATGGAATCTGCTCTCATAAAAATGCTCTGTATGATAAAAGGTTATTTTGCTGATAAGATGACACCCTGATACACTATGTGAAACTTGGCATTTGCTACAGCTGTGGAAACTCCTTTCCATGTCAGCAGTTTTTTTCACTCTCCCAGTCACTGTTTCACTGCTGTGAAAAGACTCCGAGGCAGGAAGACATTTAAGCCAGGGGTTGGTTGTGGTGGTTTAAAAATGCTTGACCTGGGAAATGGCTCTATTAGGAGGTGTGTCCTTGTTGGAGGAAATGTGTCACTGTGAGCGTGGACTTTGAGACCCTTCTCCTAGCTGCCTGGAAGACAGTTCTCTCTTGGCTCCCTTCGGGTCAAGATGTAGAACTCTCAGCTCATTTTATAGTACCATGTCTACCTTCCTGCTGCCATGCTTCCTGCCATGATGATAGTGGACTGAACTTCTGAATATGTAAACCAGCCCCTATTAAATGTTTGCATTTATAAGAGTTGCCTTGGTCATGGTATCTATTCAGAGCAATGGAAACTCTAACTAAGAATGGGCAGAAACTGGGGTAGATCTGGCAGAACTGAGATAGAACAGACTTCTTTCTCTTGGGCTGGTTCCATTCCCTGTTAGCAGCTTTTCTCAGCAGGTATCTCTTACATCTTGGGGTCTCTAAAGGCAGCTTCAACTTTATAGCTTCTTATTCCAATGTCTAGGATCCACATATTTTCTGCTGGGCTCCTCCAAAGGATTTGGGTCACTTCTCCAGCTATGTCCTCTGTAGCACTCTAGGCTCTGGTTGACTTTAATCCACTGCTGCTGCTGCTGTTCTTGATCATCATCCCATGATACTGGCATCTCTAATACTATAGAGTCTCAATACTAGAGTCTGCCACTGCAACTAGGCTTCACCAATAGCCTCTCATAGGCTCCCTTCATAGAGCCAAGCCTCAACTTTCTTTTATGACTTCTTTAGTCCTAGACCATCAACTGCAACTGAGGCTAACCTTAACCCATGGCTTTTCCTGACCTCTCACAGGGCCAAGCCTCAGCTGCTGTCCACAATCTCTTCATGAGTACTACCTGGGTGATTCTCACGCATTATTACCACGTCCAGCTGTAGTGCAAAGTACAACCTTGGCGATCTCTGGAATCAGCTGGAATCCGCTTCTTTGTGTTCTCAGAAATCACTGCTAATTTCTTAGCTCCAGCTAATCATCATCAATTGTCTCAGTATTCCCTTCTATTCGTGACTCTAAAGCAGAGCCACATGGCCAAAGTTGTTGAGTTCTGTGGCTTGCTGGAGCTGGAACACCCTCCCACCCCCTTGTTCTATTACATTATCACCAGTTTTCCATTTTCCAACTTCTTCACTGCCTTATCTTGGCTGTCCTAGAACTTGCTCTGTAGACTGACCTTAAACTCAGAGATCTGCATATCTCTGTCTCCTGAATGCAGGCATTAAATGTGTGTACCAGTACACCCCCACTTAAGGTTTTATTTACCTGGAACTATGTATGTGGGGCTTTGAACCACACTCCTGGTACCAACTTCTGTCTTAGTTAGGGTTTTACTGCTGTGAACAGATATCAAAACAAAGGCAACTATTAAAAAGGACAACATTTAATTGGGACTAGCTTACAGGTTCAGATGTTCAGTCCATTATCATCAAGGCAGTAGCAGGACAGTGTCCAGGAATGCATGGTGTGAGAAGAGTTCTGAGTTCTGTATCTTGATGAAAAGACAGCCAGGAGAGGACTGTCTTCCAAGCAGCTAGGAGAAAAGTCTCAAAGCTCAACACCACAATGACACACTTCCTCCAACAAGGCCACACATCCTAATAGGGCTGCTCTCTGGTTCAAGCATATTCAAACCACCACAGTAGTTTAGGCCTTTAATCCTTGAGAGACAGAGCACTTGAGAGACAGAGGTAGGTAGATCTCTGAGATTGAGACCAGCCTGGTCTACAGAGCAGTCTCCTAATCCTTCTAATCCTATGGAAGAATTCCATTCCCTGGTGACTAAGTATTCAAATATATAAGCCTATGGGGGACATTGTTATTCAAACAACCACAGTCTCTTTTTCACAAAACAGCTACTCTGAGACTTCAGAGTCTTCTAGACATCCCACAAGAGGCTCCATTTCTCTGTCAAATAAGAATCTTTTATGATACAGTGCCTTTCTGCTTATCAGACCACTAAATCTCAGGTACACAGGGTGCAGCCTTTGATCCTGTTCTTTTCTTTACCACAAAGTCAACTCAGTAGCTATGACCTTTGTTCTACTGCCTCAGATTTTAATTCTACTACCTTTTCTGCTTTCTTCCTCGCAGCCAGATCTGTTACGATCAAGGGAAACCGAGTCCCCAAACCTTTCCTCTATATAACCATAAGAATAGATTCCTAAATAAATTCAGACTGTGCCACCCAATGTTCAGTTGGTGTTATATCTCCTGATGCTTCAACTAAGTTCTGGGGCCTCAACTAAGTACCATTCTATCATGAGACTGCAATCAGTCTTGGTCTACTCCCTTTCCGTGTTTGTGTCCCAGTGATCTAGGCAACAAGAAGGAGGGCAGGGACTTATGTAGTAATTGCAATGCATTATGATTTAGTAATCATAATATGTTGTATCCCCATTTTCTAAAAAAGAGTGTTTGTTTGCATGACACCTGTTAAAATGGATCTTATCCCTACAGTCCCCTTTTATTAGTGAGATCCTGTTCTTTCACTTAGGTACAATTTCTTTGTCTTTACAGCTAGCCTTGGCCACCAGCTTCGTTTTGGTCGATGGGACATTAATAGATTATGAAAGCACAAACATAAAGTGCTTCATTCATGGCCTTACCCTGTTTGTGGCTGTAACCTTGAGATCACAGTATGAATGAGTCTAAGTTGGCTTGTCACTCATGGGGAAGAACAGGGAAGAGCCCAGAGAGACATATGAGATGTTTTAGACCAACAGTTCTTAACCTTCCTAACACTGCAACTTGACCCTTTAATACACTTCCTCATGTCGTGGTGACGCACTCCCCCCACCCCCCCAAACAAAATTATTTTTGTTGTGACTTTATAAGTATAATTTTGCTACTGTTAGTAATAGTAATGTAAATATTTTTTTTTAGAGATAGAGGTTTGCCAAATGGGTTATGACCCACAGGTTGAGAACCAGTAACATTTAGATGGTGCAACCTCAGCAAATTGACCACATGGCTGGCTCTGATCTCATGTCTGATCCCTGATCCTAAGATAAATAAGCAACACCTTGTGAACTCTCTTCTAACTTGTTGGCTGACATGATTTTCAACCATAAGATGGAGATTGTATTAAGCTTGCTCAGTTTGGGGCTTCTTTGAAACAGCAACAAATAATTGCTTGAGATGGTGGAGGGGGGACTTGAAGATGGTGAAGGGGAGACTTGGAGATGGTGGAGGGGGGACTTGGAGAGTTGCTCATATTTCACAGGGTTGGAGCTGAGGTCCCAGCTGAGTTCTCCTGATCACATTGGCCATTCTTTGCTTTGAGTCGGGTTTCATTGCTGTGACAAAAATACCAAAGAAAACAATGTAGGGGAGGAAGGAGCTTTTCTGGCTCACAGTTTTAGAGGTTTTTGGTGCCTCTGTGAGGGAGGGGAACAGTTGAAGCAGCATCCCACGTCATAGTGGCCTGGAAGTAGAGAGAGCTAACTGTCCCTCTCCATTCTACTGTCTAACCCATATGGAGCCCCAGCCTAGGGAATGACGCCACTACATTCAGAGTAGATTAACACTTATTTAACAATATCCTGACACTTCTTCAAAGACACACAAAGTGTGCTTGACTCATCTCCTAGTCACTTCTCAACCCAGTTAAAATTAAATATCACACAGGGACCCATCCTATTGTGTTTCTCAAAAAGCCACCCATAGCTTCCTTGTGTGTGAGTAAAGAAGGAATGTTCATGCAGGTACTGAGTGTCCTAAATCATAAAGTAGTTCTAGAGACCTTTAGTGTATAATGAGATTATTTTCTTGTTAAAAGATCAATGCCGGGGTTGGTGAGATGGCTCAGCGGGTAAGAGCACCCGACTGCTCTTCCGAAGGTGATAAGTTCAAATCCCAGCAACCACATGGTGGCTCACAACCATCCGTAACGAGATCTGACTCCCTCTTCTGGAGTGTCTGAAGACAGCTACAGTGTACTTACATATAATAAATAAAATAAATCTTTAAAAAAAAAAAAGATCAATGCCTTTTAAAGCTGTCAACCAAAGATATGTGATTGGTCCTATATTTGGAGGAAATAAAGTGCCCTGAGCCCCCTCTTATGTATCTCTAGAAACCAAGAGTCCTTTGCCTATTCTTAAGAAAACAAATGTTTAAAAAAAAAAAACAATTGAAGGCTTCAAGCAACTACATCAACCTTGAGCAGAAAGGTGGCCTGTCCCTTTACTACTAGATTTAAGGGACAGATTTTCTTATGGAGATGAGATGACATGGTCTCATGCCAGAATGATGAAAAAGCCAATTGGCTGAAGTCAGGATTATATAATCTGTGTGTGAATGGCCTTTCCAGCACAGCTTGCACAACAAATAACAAAATCTACCTGACTGTGGAGCCAGGAGATGAGGAAAGGATGTCTGTTTGTTGGCTCCTTGCTGGCAGGTCTAGGCGAGAGGAGAGAGGTCCGGTCCCACGAGGTCTCTCTGGGGTTAAGCAGGATGGAGAGTATCAAGGACCCCCCAAAAAACACACCAGGTGGGAGTCTTGTCAAAGCAGGAACTCAACTTTATGGCATCAGCCTCTCACTTATATAAGTTCAGCACATAAGGAGGGGGATTTTTGGTGGGGTAAGATGACCTAGGAGGTGAGGAAGGGTGACGGAGGTTATGGAGTGACTGACAGGGCCAATGGCAAAGCTCTATATCAGCAATGGCGGGGCAGAGGCAAGGCCAAACAGGTTTTGCTGAGTCACCCCAATTTGGAAGTGACTGAAACAGGTCTCAAAACTCTAACCAGGCTCGGGTTTGTTCTCAAGGCCCAAACCAGGGCCAAAATGGGGCACAACACCTGTTGTCAAGCCAGAATTCAATGTCTAGACCCCACATAATAAGAAAGAATGGATTTAAATGAGCCATTCTCTGATCTATACAAATGTTTTGTGGATCTCAGACACATGCAAATGTACACACACACACACATCTTAAAACTATCTACTGAGTCTGGTACATTATAGTTCAATGAATGACTGTTAAATAAATGAGTTACTATATGAATGAATGAATTACTATATGAATGAATGAGTTATTATATAAGACCACAACCTACTCATTGAAATGTATATGCTCCCTGTCTGAGTTTTCACATACAGAACTAACTTTTCAATAGTCTCTTTCCACTGGACAATAACAAATTCTTACACTTCCAGTGCTAATGAAGATAAGGCCAAGTAGAGATGAAAACCACTTGAGCCTTCTACAGGTCCTGTGTAGGTCTGAAGGAAATCCAGCTATTGCAAAGCTCCTCGAGCAAGAACAACACACTTCTCCTCAACAAGAGACACAATCCCCAAACTCTCTGGAATCTTAGTGGAGTTGTAGTTAAACTGTAAACACTAACTTCGTGTATATTTTTATGATTCAATTTCCCTTTTTTATGAGAGTGTAAAACGTATTTTTAAAAATAAATAAATCTTTAATGGAAGTGTATAGTAGTTGACATGGGAAGTGTGTGAATCTGTCATATACAATGTAAGTACATATTTAAATATGCATATTATGAACACTTAAAGCAGCTATGGCTCAATATAATGTTAAGCTTCTTATTTGAAACATTACTCTCTAAATATGAACCCACTAGCATCTTAAATACAGATTGCATTACGTGTGTAGGCAAACACTGTAAAATATTTTAATCTAATGTTTGTTTTTGAATTTTATCTGTCTTTCAGAAAATATTGTCCTACGTGCCAACTTTACCAAGATAAAAACATAAAAATTCCTCATCTGTATTTTTTCTCTTAATATAAAAAAAAAAACCTATCACAAAAATAGAAAATAGTTTCTCTCACATAATTTTTTTTTTCTGGACTCTCCTTTCTATTTGTAAGGCTTTAACATTCTTATCTTATCTTATGGGATAATCAAATGTAAGTCAATGTTTTTAGACCCTCCTTCCGTCCCTCATCAGTGCCCTAATACCAAGCCTGGCTCAACATCCAAATGGGAAGAAGCACTGTAATATTCTCCTGACCGCATGGCTTGGCCACCAGCATTACCCATTTGTACATTTACCCAATGGATCAGCTTGCAGTCCCCTTGGCATGATTTCTCCTCCATGCCAGCCCTCTGGCTTTCTTCAGAAACTCAAGTGAGTGGTCCCTTCCTATCTTCCCGGTTCCTCTTTCCACTCTGCACTCACAGTGAAGCTGTTAGGACAACTTCTCAGCACGATGATCTTCAGAGACAGCAATTCTAGTTCTTGCCACCCGATCTGCCGTCAGTTCTAAAACTCAACCAATATGTAATACAATCCAGCTCTCCCACTTCTTTCCACATAAAATTCTTCAGAGACTTCCCATTACTCTTTACATATAACCCCATCTTGGGACACTTTGTTTCACATTTACATGCTCTGCCTGTCCTATGACATCTGGAAAGCACACACCATCATGTGTTCTACCAGCAGACCCTAAGCTTTCTTAGTTCCCTTTGCCTGACTGCTTTCTCCTTCTTTGGCTTCCAACATCAGTGCCAGGAAAGTGTTTTCTGACTGGCGGCCACATTAAGTTATTCTCTTCTGTTTCCCACTGAGCCCTATTCCCATTGCACATGCCTGGTGTCAGCCTACCTATGTAGATCACACACTTCCTGGAGGAGGCAAGGAGGAGAGCTGTGTCTCCATCTTTGCACAGACAATGGGTAGGTGGTGCCCACTGTTGTGTATGTACTGAAAAAAAAAATGTGGTGAGTGAATGTCCATTTCAAATCTTTGGAAAGACCTGAGATTGTCCAATAAGCTTCCAGAAACAGGAAAAAGGGGGCCTACATTTAGGGGTCTATATGACCACCTGTGGTAAAGGCAGGCAGGCTGTGTCCAAGACAAACTGCAGTAAGCTAATCCCCATTTGCTTGTCTGTCCTCTGTGTTTGAACAAATGTCTAATTTTAGGGCCGTCTCACCTGCCCCTCTTCCAAGGTTTAATGTCTGTGATTAATCTGGGTTTGCCTTAATACTGCTGAGAATGTGTCAATGACCTCAGCTGAACCTGCAAAATGATTAATGTTATATGAACCGAAAGAGGAATTTAGAAAAAAAAATTTTCTAGATTCTAAATAAACACGTTCATGCAAGATTCCATTGCAGACCTTTGCTCCCTGGGAACCGTCCGGTGATTCCAATGGTTGGAGTGTAGTAAACAACATTAAAGGAGCACAGCCCTTGTTAAAGAAAATGCTGTTTCAGGCTAAAGTCCCAGAGATCATAAAAGATACATGATGTTATAAACAAACTGAACCAGACAGGCCTGTTCGGTGACTAACCACTGATTGAATTTTCCAGCACGCCTGGACTGTCTGAGAGATAAAGCATTCACAAAAGGTCCATGTTAAATATTAGGCTGTCACTTATTTCTCTTTTTTCTTTTTTATGTTTCAACTGAGGTCCAAGAACAGTTGAACATTTTCCTTCCTCTTTCAATTTTCTTCCATTTCTTCCTCTTATTGGTTGTTTGTGTTTTTGAATTTTTTATGATGTGTGAAGACTGGCAAACAGTTGCTATGATTGTCAAATGCCTTAAATCAAGAAGAGAAAAATGCAATAAAACAGTTTCCATGGAAACCCTCTGCAACTTAGTACCCGTGGATTATGAGCCAGCTCACATCCATGATCATTACTTGTTGACAGGCATAAATTGGGCCTAAAAGCATTAATTTTAGATAAAGCTGGGATGAAGGGCTAAGGTATAATGACATTTCAATATTTCCCAGGCAGCAACAGCAAATGGACACCAATTGTGTCACCATTTGGATGACGTTAATAAAGTAAGCTGAGCATTTTGGAGAAATTGTCAAGCTTTTCTCTCTGGGTGGCATAACAAATGTGTACTCCGCTCTGGAAGCTGCAAGTAGTACCACACGTGTGCTGGATGGAGTTAAAAGAAACCTAATGCTAGCAATTATACGGGATGATAGCTGGGCATGTTAATGAAGGAATAGCTCCAATATGAAAGTGGCTCTTTAAAATGTGGGTAATAGAAACTCTCTTAGAACATAAATATGCAATATTTTAGTAGGCACAGTCCCTTCCCCTTTTTTTTAATTTAGAGATTTTTAATTTGTGTGTATGTGTGTGTGTGCATGTGTATGTGTGTATCCAAAGAGGCTAGAAGAAGGTGTTGGATCTCTTGGGACTGGAATTAAAGGTGGCTGTAAACTACCCAACATGAGTGCTAGCAACCAAACTCCTGTCCTCTGTAGGAGCCTCAAATGTGAACTGCTGAGCCATCTCTTCAGCCCCCTCCCCTTTCCTTTTAAAAGCATAGATTCAATTAAAATGTGAACAACTGTGTGTTTCTCTACATATTCACACCCATATTCCCATCAGCAGCACTCGCACTATCAGCAGATATCTTAATGTTAAAAGAAAAAAAAAATACACTGAATATAACTGCCTCCAGCTGGCTTCTGCAGTTCTCACTAACCAATGTTATCAACAATTGCAAGACAACACTTTTTTAAAAGCTGTGATGACTTCTAAATATATCTTTATGGCAACCCATAAAATCTGAAAGGATTTAATATAATGTAGTGCAGTTAAATTGGTCTGTTTTTTTTATCAAGATTTAGATTTTTTTTTACCTAAGCGATAATTTCATTTGTCTGAAGACTTCTGAGCTCCCTTGCCATCCATACATTTTTAAAGTAGGAGATTGGTTTCTAGGCCAGTGAGAGGGTTTAGCAGATAGAGGTGCATGCAACCAAGCCTGGTGATCTGAGGTTTAAGTCTGGATACTACATGGTGGACAGAGAAGACTACTTCCCACAAGCTGTCCTCTGATATCTACATTCATGTCATGTCATAGCCTACACACACATATACACACAGACACACAGACAGACAGACAGACACACACAAATACACATGCACAGACAGACACACACACATAGACACAAACACATACATACACATGCACAGACACACACACAGACAGACACAACACACACACACACACACACACACACACACACACACTACAATATAACAAATAGAAAAAGAGACAGGTTGTTGCATGTCTCCTGTACTTGGGAGGTGAAGGAAAGTTGATCAAGAGTTCAAGACTACTTTTCAGCTGTTTATTAACTTTGTGGCCTGGGGTATATGAGACCCTGTCTTAAAACAGAATGTGTCAGATACACAAAAGGGGAGAAAGAGAAGGAGGCAGAGTGAGAGGTTGCTTTTCTTTTTTCCTTTTCTTTCTTTCTTTCTTTCTTTCTTTCTTTCCTTTTTTTCTTTTTTGGTTTTTTTCGAGACAGGGTTTCTCTGTTTAGCCCTGGCTGGCCTCGAACTCAGAAATCTGTCTGCCTCTGCCTCCCAAGTGCTGGGATTAAGGGCATGTGCCACCACTGCCTGGTGGGGTTGCTTTTCTTTAAAGCCTGTTTTTCATTATGTCATGTCTCATATTCAGAGGGAGAAACCATTATGCCTCAGTTTTCCATCTCCATAAAAGGCTGTTAGAGCTAGCACTTACTGAGATGGAGGTACGCCAGTGGCTTTAAACAATACTTCATGCAAACTAAGTCCTTTTGAGTAATGGCTACTGTTACCACCAACAGCATCTTTACCGCCATCACTACCGCCGTTACCACCCCCATCATCTGTAGTGAGAATTTTGGTATCTTTAAAAACCTAGTTATGTTACGTGAATGCATTTTTGTTTTAATATCCGGTGTGGGATATGGAGCTGTTTCATATTGTCCACACAGGCTATGATGGTCTTGTGCTCTGGAAGGGGTATGATTTTTGTCAGCTGCAGATAGTTTATGTTTGGAATTCTGGGGACTTTAGAGAGGGTATAAATGTGAGTGAGAGGCCTGAGAGGGTCTGTGGTGGCCATGCCGCTGCTCCCCCTGGTGCTGCCCGCTGCTCCCCCTGGTGCTGCCCGCTGCTCCCCCTGGTCCTGCCCTGGCTGCTCCTGGTTCCTGCTGCTTTGCTATTGCTGGATTGCTGTTTTGCTGTCTTGTTGGATTGCTGGCTGGAGATACCCTGACAATAGAGATTGGATTTGCCCCCAAAGAACTTAACAACCCTAATCATTAGCATCAACAAGAGGTAGTCTAAAGGTATGTATGGCCCATTTTCTTTCTAATCTTTGTTGTTGTCTCCTACCTCTCCTTGTGAGGGTTATGTGGGAACAGGATGGAAAGTGGGAGGTGGGAGGTGAGAGGTGACGAGTCACGTGATGGATCCCAGGAAATCTGACTCCACAGACCAGCATCAGGGTGTAGATCTGAGTTTATGGTCACACCTACAGTGTTTGAACCAATCCCAAGCCCCTAAATCCTTGGCCAATCATATATCTCCACATTGTGCTCCAAAGAAAGCCCTGCTTTATGAGGTAACTCAGAAGGAGTGGGGGGAATGATGTCACCTGTGAGAACTTCTGTGAAAATGGGGGAAGCAACTACCACCCCGACCTCAACAGTGTGCGAGGAGCCAATTTTGATCAGGACTCTTCAAGGAGAGCCAGGGAATGGTGGTGCCTCATTCTCCATTGTGGCTCCTCGTTCTCCATCCCAATTTTTTTCCTTTACAAGGGTGACTTCCACATCCCCCTCAGGGTTGGAAAGGATTCGAGTGAAATTAGGGTTGGAAGGGTGGTAGGTAATAGAACCCAATCAAGTAGCCAATAAAAGGACACCTATAATTATCACCAATACCACAATCATCACCATTATCTCCAACACCATTGCCATTACTACCCCACCATCACCACCAACATCACCAATACCACCATCATCCATTTCATCACTACCACCACCTACTCCATCTCCATCACTACCTCCACCATCACAACTGCCATTACCAACACCACCAGCATTGTACCTTGTGTCTACTACTGTGTTTCAGATCTATGTGTGCCTAGAAATGTTTGCTAAATTGAATGTCTAATGCTAACGGATGTTAAGAGTGGTTTTAGTATATGTGAGATTTTTCAGGAAATCTGGTTTCTGTTGTCTTCCTTCACTTGCTCTATATCCTCAGATTCACAAAGCACTTGGTAAGTGTTTCGTGCAGGAACACTATCTCTTAGTGTTTCCAATTTCCAGAATTAAACCCTGAGGAACACTGCAGGGCCTATGAACCTATGGCAGTACTGATGTGTTTAACCTACTGCCCTGAGCACTCACATACTTAAGAATTCTCTCACAGGGTAGTGGTGGCACATGCCTTTAATCCCAGCACTTCGGAGGCAGAGGCAGGCAGATTTCTGATTTTGAGGCCAGCCTGGTCTACAGAGTGAGTTCCAGGACAGCCAGGACTGCACAGAGAAACTCTGTCTCGAAAAACAAAAACAAACAAACAAAAAATAAATAAATAAAAATTAAAAAAATAAAAAATAAAAAAGAATTCTCTCTATTTTCAAGCAATGATTTAGAAATTTGCTAGCTACTTCAATATTTTCATTATTTCCTTGCTTACTGTTTAAAAAAATATAGCCAGTTTCCAATATAAATAATTTTCTTCCAATCTAAGACTATGAATTACATCAACATAGCACTTAATTTGTCTTGAGGAAATGTAGACATTGACCTGTTCTTGTCTTGTTTTTGGTATTCCTTACTATTAGCAATTCTCATAGGTCATCAGCCTCTCTGGATGTCAATTTGTCTCTCTGTCTCTATTTCTTTGTCTATGCCTCTCTCTGTCTCCCCCTCCCCCTTTCCCTCTTCCTCTACACCATCTCTGCCCCTTCTCCCCTTTCTCTGCCAGTGTCCTTGTTCTACGAACACAGAGAAAATAAATGCTATCAGGTACCAGTTTGTGTCCCAGTCTTTGAACACATAAGAAGTTGGTGGTACATGGTTGCTGGTCATAGTCAAAGTTACTCAGTTATGTTTGTCCCTTATCTGAGGGAAGGGGTTTCCTAGTTTAGACCAAAGGGTTGTGTGTTGTCTCTGTATGGCTTTGTTGGCTTTTAAAGACAAGGTCTCACTGTACAGCCCAGGCTGCCTTTAAACAGGTCATCCTCCTGCATCATCTTCATAAGCGCTGTGATCAGAGTTTGTGCTGCCACAGGCAGGTGGTAATGGCTTTTGTTTGCGGTCTTCATTTAGAATATTTGACAATGTTTTGCCTAAGAAAATACATTTAGAAAGTGTTTTCTGTGTTGGGTACCCTTTTGTAATTGATTTCTCATGTTAATGATTATTAATTAATGTGCTTTCACCTAGGAGCAAACAGCTGCAGGTGGTTTCTCATTGTAGCCACCACCTTTCTCTTACAGTGATTTTTGTCACAGTTGCCAATGATCATATGTACGTGTATATATATATGTAATGATCACATGTATATATATGTATATATATGTGTGTGTGTGTGTGTGTGTGTGTGTGTGTTTGTGTGTGTGTGTGTGTGTGTGTGTGTGTGTGTGTATGCATGCTAGGATCCACATATGAGAGATAACAACTGTTTCTTTTTTCTTTGTCTTTCTGAGTTTGGGTCACCTCTCTTAATATAACACTTTTGGATAATCTTTTTTTTTTTTTTTCATATCCCTATATCAATGTCTCCCATTTTCATTATCCATTCATCTACAGAAGGCATGTTGGTTTCACCATGTCTTCATGAAACTTTATTTCACTGTTACTTCAGATCCCTATATAGGAAGAAGCCCAGGATTTTCCCTCTTAGTCTCAGAGATTTCACTGCCAGACACAGTGCTGATCATGGACTACAGGAACATGTGAACGGCCAGCCAGGAGTGATGCAGCTTCTAGATGATTCAGAGAAGAGTGACCTCAGCTTTGGAGTGCTGCAGTTCTCTCTCTATCCCACTCTTCTTCACCCTAGGGAAGGAACTGGCCTCAAGGGCTGCCGGAAGTTGAGAGAAGGCTGCTAAGTCTTCTCTGGTCAACCAAAGGAATGCTTCCTGCCCCCAAGACCCTGGAGATTATGTCTTTCTTGCTATGAATTTCCATATTTTTTTCACTATATAAAAAAATGACTGTACTTAATGATTGCAGTTCCCTTACTGTGCGATGCTGATTCCCTGCATTTTTGCTATGCTCACACAGTTTCCCCATTATGGAGACTTTGAAAGTTTGTGATGAAGGAAAAAAAAAAATCAGTGGCCCAGTTTGCCTGTCAGAGCCTCCGTTGAGGCTCGGAAAATGATCTCTGAAAACTGACCTCTCTCAACTTCAAAAGAAGAGTAGCAGATGCAGGCAATGACTTCCTCTGAAGTTTTTTTCCGGGCCTCTGAGGACAGATCTTCCTGGAGACAGTCAATTGCTGTGACTCCCTTCCCAAGGTAGTTCATTAGCAGAGGAGACGGATGTGTATCTTAAAGACACGTGGAGTGGAGTTGATGCTACACCTAGAGCCCAGAGAAATCTACCTCAGGTTTTAGCATCTTTCTTCAGGTCCACGGGGCTCCCTAACCTCACATATTCAGCCATTATCGTCACCCACATCTTCTTTTACCCTCCTGTCTGCAGAAGGTAAGAAAGCTTCTAATTCCCTTTCCATTTCTTTGTGTGTGCTACTTTTCACACTATCCAGTAATAAATATGCATCTATTTTCCCCTGCTATGTTATTTCAACAGATCCAGTTACTGACACACCAGTAGAGGAAAAGATGGTTCTTTGCTCTCTATATCCCCGAGTTCCCTATACCCCTGCTCTGTGTTCTAGCTTTAGTGTCCAGATCTGCTTCCTAGTCTTTGGATTCTACTTGAGCTTAGAAAATGGTTACTCTCTGAGGACTCTGGGTAGATTCTTTCATTTCTCTAAAGACAATACAAGACAGGAAGTCATCTCCACTCTGTAACTTCAGTCTCTGTACTTTCTTACCACTTGGCTACCAATCTCCTCACTTCATTATTCAAACATTGAGCATGACTTTGAATCACAGTTTTATTCCTACCTGTTATTGTTTGGTTGACTCTATGTGTGTGTGTTGTCTGCATGTATCTAATTACACCACATATGTACCAGGTGCTTGTGGAGGCCAGAAGAGGATGTTGGATCTCCTAGAACTATAGTTACTGATAGTTATGAACCCCAACATGGGTACTGGAAACCAAACATGGGCACTCAAGTGTGTTTAATTTCTGAGCCATCTCTACACCCATTTGGTTGATTTTTGAGGTAGAGTCTTACTGAATTGCACTAGTTGACCAGGAATTCTTGATCTCTCTGTTTCCTCCTGAGCTGGCTGGCTCCAGGGAGCATATTTTTACTTGCTGCCTTTCTATTTATAATTTGTTTTAAAATGACAAGACATTTGTGTTGTTGACTATTTCCATACTACAGAGAAGATATATAATATCTCAGAGACAGCTAAATTAAACTGCCCTGAATATTTTTATATGACAACTACATTCAAATAACAGGTACCATCGACTGGCCAGACATTGTGATGATGTCAAGTTCCCTGTTTGAATGGTACTTTAGAAAAAGAATCAGGGGGACTCAATTTGCAATGACTTTATGAAAATTTGGAAACAGCTCCACCATCATAATGAAAAGAAACAGCAGGGGTTTGAAATATAAATCTGTGGACAAGTGAGGAGAAGACAAAGTCCATTTGTCTTCTTGCCCTACCAGAGAGTAGTCAGCAGTTCCTATAGGGACCCATGATCTCAGCAGCTTAAGATCACATCATGCAGAGCCACCCATACACAAAGGAAATGAAAGGGGACTTCCCCATGCCATGTCATGAAGACAGAAATCATGGACATTCAGAACATGTCCACCTCTCTACTTATCTCAGCTTTGTGGAGATAAGCCATTTATTGCACTGTTCTAAGGCTTTATAGAGGAGGTAATTTACATGACAGTAATTATGTTGCTATATTTAGAATTGTGTTCTTTGCTCATTCTGCTGACTTGCATTTACTTAAACATTCACTGGGCTTTTGAAAACTCAGAAGGCATGTATATGTTACTATTTAAAACATGACATTTTGATGAAACACAATGTTGATATATCTTCTATATCTCAGAGCTTCTGGGAAAGGCTAGAAGAATACTAACTCCAAAATTCCTTTGTAAAATAATGACGTTTAGAGAAAGAAAAAAGTCTGTGTTAACTAGTCTTATGTCAACTTGACATAAGCTAGAGTTATCTGAAAGGAGGGAACCTCAATTAGGAAGTTGCCTCCATAAGATCCAGCTGTGAGGCATTTTCTTAATTAGTGATTGAAGGGAGAAGGCCCCGCCCACTCTGGGTGGTGCCATCTTTGAGCAGATGGTCCTGAGTTCTATAAAAAAGCAGATTGAGTAAGCCATAGGAAGCAAGCAAGTAAGTATCACCCCTTCATGGCCTCTTCATCAGTTCTTACCTCCAGGTTTCTTCCCTACTGGAGTTCCTGTCCTGACTTCCTTCAATGATAAACAGCAATATGTAAGTTTAAACGGAACCCTTTTTCCCCCAACTTGCTGTTTGGTCATAGTATTTCATTATAGTTTTAGAAACCCGAAGACAATGCCTTTTCCTGTCACTTATCTTAGTACAGACTATCATGATATACCCTGGCTGGCCTGTAACTCAATGTGTAGACCAGGCTGTCCTTGAACTCACAGAGATCTACTTGCCTCTGCTTTTCTAGAGCTGCGATCAAACATGTGCACCACTACATTCAATTACCACTAGAAAAATTTTAGACGCTAAAAGGCAGAGTACACACCTTTGCTTATTATATATTTAACACAACATGGAAGCTTGTAAGAACACGAAGACCCAAAGAAAGAGATAGCTGTAAGCATTTTAGCCCTGGTTTTGATGAAGATGTGGGTAGCTCTTGAGAAATATGGATAGATCACAGACTACAACTTAATGATAATAAGAAACTGAGTTACTAGATCCATTCCTTGAGATTCTTCTCTAAGAATCTAAAGCTCTGAGATAAGAAGGTTTCTTTCTTTGGGGCTCAGGGGGTGTTTCCCAGCTGATGTCCTGGGGTCTGCTTCAGAAGGTCAGAAAATCTTCCTCATGCTTTGTAAGCATCTTTAGAGAAGGGATGGAGAAAGTGAGAGAGATCGGAGAGATCATCCTGGTCCTGTTCTGGAGTTCACTCAAGTCTTTCTGATTTCAAATAGCCAAAATACCATTGTGCTTTATTCTGGCGTAGCACATCCTGAACCCTATCCATGTCTTCTTAGAGCTTCTATGGATTTATTGATTTTTCTCTTTTTAGATTAAATTTATTTATTTATTTATTTATTCACTTTATAACCGAATAACAGCCTTTCCTCTCCTCCCAGTACCTACTCCCCAACATAGGTCCTCCCCCAATTCCACCTTTTCCTTCTCAAAAGGGAAGCTCCCCTCTGGGTGCCCACCCCTGACCCTTGGTTTTTCTCTTAACATATTTTTATTACTATTGTTTTCTTTTGGATGTGGTATTAGCTATCACAGGTTTTTTGTTTGTTTGTTTGTTTGTTTGTTTGTTTACTTGTTTTTAAAAATATGATATTGCCAGTCACAGTTTAACGAACTGTATAACTGTATTAAACTAGTTATAATACCACAATGGGAGAGCTTGAGCCAGGAGGAAGACAAGTTTGAGGTCAACTGGGACTACATAAAGATAGCCTGTCAGAAAGAAAGGAAGGAAGGAAGGAAGGAAGGAAGGAAGGAAGGAAGGAAGGAAGGAAGGCAGAAAGAAAGAAAGAAAGAAAGAAAGAAAGAAAGAAAGAAAGAAAGAAAGAAGAAAAGCAACCTGACATTGATGCATTTTTCTTAATCCCTGAGGTTCAACCAATAAAAAGGAAAAGGCATTGTCCTCGGGTTTTTAAAACTATAATGAAATACCACGGCCAAACAGCAAGTTGGGGAGAAAAGGGTTCAGATGAAACTTACATATTGCTGTTCATCACTGAAAGAAGTCAGGACAGGAACTCCTGTAGGGAAGACATTTATCTGAAACTTTGACTTAATGCAGGCCTCACTCACATTTATTTCATGGCACTAGTTTGTTTAACCTTTGGTCTTAGCAAACACAGTGAGTGAGGCCCACCGGAAGTTGACAGGGCCATCTGTGCTGTGTCTCTAGACAAGCATGGAGCTTTTCTTCCTCTTCTGATAGGCCGAGTCTCAAGGATTTAGTAGAGATAACAGTGTCCCTCTTTTGTGTTGACATATTTCAGTGCAGGCGTCATGTGTAGAAGGGATAACACACACACACACACTTCCTTGTATTGTCTGTCACTTGTGTCACAGTCAAAGCTTCTATAACAAAAGCAGATCAAGTAAAAACCCAAGGTGACTGATTTGCTACATATTTCATGTGAGCCAAAGGCCTTCAGAAGGAAATGAAGCAGGTTAACTTGTATAGTCTTGTGCTTAGACTTAAAGAAGGATGTGTTGTGGTGTCAAAATAAGATTGGAGGATGAAAGGGTGATGTTAACTGGTCACAGACAGCCCTATTGTTTTGGTTTGAATGTGCAGTGCCCCAAAAGATAGTGTGGTCAAACATTTGGTCACCAGCTGGCGGCCCAGTTTGGGGAGGTTGTGGAAATTTCTGTAATTGAAGCTTCACTGGAGGACGTGGGTCACTAAAGTGGCCTTGGGACATTACAGACTGGCCCCACTTTCCTGTTGACTTGAGTGTGGCTGTCATGTGGCCAGCAAGCCTCTTGCCCCTGCTACCATTGTCCTTCCTTTTCTGCTCCTGTGACTTTTCAGGTAAAAGTTTGTATCCTTCTACACCAGAAATCAAAAGAAAGCCCTTGATCCCTTCAGTTGCTATTGTTAGGGTATTTTATTACAGCAGCGGTAACCAAGACACTCGTTAGTTCGGATTTCTATAGTCTTTATAGAAGAGGATGCTCCTTGCACCAAAGTACCAGGACAATTCCTCTGTGTAGAGGAATCCTTCCTGGATTTTCTGACTTGTTTCAGAAGAGAGACATTTCAATTCCACTTCCTGTGGCTTCAAATGTTTAGTACACCAAGGTGTCATGTTTCAAGTTAGACTGTCAGTGATCCCATAAGGCCTTTTCCATTCCAAAAGAAAGGAAGTCAGGCCTTGCTGGTTAGTCCTTGCTACAGTGGGAGTCGTATCGCTGCATTCCTTGGCCCTTCAGCCTGGGAAGCTGGTCTTTCCTTTCCTTAGAGCTATTTTACATCTCTATAGGTAATTTATAGACATGCAGATCTTCTCTGTCCCGTAAAGATTTAATTGACTTCACACTTTGATCACTGGCAGCTGGGGGAGCAGGGGGGCCAGGGAGGAGAAGAAACCTAGTGTTTTGTTCCTCTCCATCCCTATTTCAACCTCCTGTCTTTCCATGTATCATTTTTCGATTTTCTTGAAGAGATGACAGTATCTCCTGGGCTCGTCTTTGACTAATGACCAGAAGCAAATCTTGAACATGTGTTCATTTTTATATCTGTAGGAAGGTCATGATTTTACCCTTCTTTTGAAAATGATCTTTTAATACCTTTATCCTTAGCCTTTAACCATCATTATTACCATCATGGTGATTCTTTGTTTCCAGGTAGGGTAGTTACGTTTCCGGAATTTGATAGTTGACAAGGGTTACCATTTTTGTATTCACAACAGGCTATAACACAAAGGTCAGAATGTTCCAGAAAATCTGGAATATTTGATTGCAAAACAGTGTTTTTCACAGACCTATAAAGACAGAAAATGCCTGAAATTTGTCTGATCTCCACCCATTGCAATACGGAGGCCAATCAAAGATGAGAGAAATGTAGAATATTTTAAAGTTTGCACAGATTCTGATTTGGAGGAGATGGAGAGGGAAAGTAGCGGCAGGAGGCTCAGAGGTTCAGAGTCCTCTACGTAGAGTTCATGGCCAGTCTTTACACGACACCATCCACTGAACACAAGAATGCACTGCAGCTTGGGTGACCTATCCAAGATCCATACAAGGTTAGGCATATCCCCAATTCATCATGCAAAGGAGAGGAGCTCAGTAAACTCAAAAAATCATTAAAGGAGTACAGGAAGGTAATGGGAGGCTTGGAGAGGAGGTACCATTGTCTTCAATGGTCTAAGCATGGATCAATTGTTCTATTTTAGTAAATAGCCCCCATTCATACTCCTGGGTCAGCCATCCTTATACTCAGTGCCAACAAACCAACATAAAAGTAGGAGGGACCTTGTGAGAAAGAAATTGGGAAAGAAATTGAAGGTGAAAATAATTCTAGTATACCCATGTATGAGATTATAGAAAAAGAAAAAAGTTGAATCAACCTTCTCTAGACCATGTGCCTGAGTGGCCTTGGCAGTGAGATTCTCAGAAGGAGCTGAGCAGAGGCAGACACCTCATTAAGGACTTTCCACCTCTAGGACTATGATCAAAATACACATTTCCTTCTATATTACCCAGCCTTGACTATTCTATATAGCAATAGAAAAGACTAAGGCAGATAACAATTCAAGCCTGGGTAATTCAGGTGTTAAAGTCTAAAGTGCTGGAATCCATTCGTTATTCCTTTGAGGAGCTGGAGAGACGATTCAGTGGTGAAAAGCACTTGCTGCTCTTCCAAAGGATCGGAGTTCAATTCCCAGCACCCGCATGGCAGTTTGCAACTGTCTGTAGCTTTGGTTCTAGGGGATCAAATACACATCCATACACATAAGCAGAGTGCCAATGCTTATAAAATAAAAATAGATCATTAAAAAAGTTGAAAGCAAAATTTACCCCTTTGAAAGAGGAGGTTACAAGACAAACCTAAAAATTGTCAGACTTACCCAATACCATGCTCTCTTGGATACAAAATGGGGCAATAAAAAGAATAACACAATTTATGCATCTGATTGGTCTCCTTAATACATAGGTACTTCATAGAGTCATTTATATTTCTCACAATGCCTAAGCCCATAATAAATACTTAATAACATCTTATTGAATAGACTTGATTGGAGCTAAATTAGTTATGCAAATGAACCTCAGCTGATTTTAAACAAAGCTTCTTTTGACTGCAGCACTTGGAGGGAGTGTGCTGCTTCCAGGACTAGTTGTAGCCTAACCTTTATTCCAACCACAAATTCTAAAAATAGTCCAGGCAGGTGAGAAGTGAATAATTTAGAATCTAGAGCAATTGTTGTAAGTGAATACCTGAACCTACTTTCTGCCGGGGGCGGGGGGGGGGCGGGGGAAAGAAATGACTCCGTGTTCTGATTTGCATAGGAGTTTCACCATAAGGGCTTCTGTAAAAGCAACTGTCCATCTAAGCAAATCAGCTGGGTGTACTTTACATTAAGTAACTTCTTTTTTGCCCCCAACAAATATTTCTAGGTCAGAATTCAGCTCAGGGACCTGAGGCAGGGCAGTCTTAGAGCCCTTGAGGTGTGTGCTAACAATATTTTGATATACCAGGCTTCTCCTCCCCCCAAGCTGTTTCCTTCACTGCCTGAGCTGTTTGGTCTTGTCTCAACTGCTGCTGCTGAAGCCTTTTCTGGCAGGCTGCCCAGGGAGCAGGCTCGCTCTAGATTCTGCCTCTCTCCAGGAGTTGCCTGCTCTCGGTATAATGGGCAACACTGAAAGCCGCAAGGCGTTTTTTGGTCGACAAGGTCAAAGTGCCTTTCATTCCTGCGATCATCAACCAGTGTAGCTTTTCCCCCAGAACTGGAGAGAGAGAAGATAGGAGTCAAAAGAGCAATTACATTTCACAGTGACTCCAGGCTTGGATCACAAGACGCAAAAGAAAAAGTGGATCCCGGCCTCATTCTTAGCTGGTCCCCTTCTGGTCATCTTTGTGACTGACACAGCTCTGAGGCCATAGCCCGTTTCAGCTTGATGACGTGAGAAACACATTTTCTGCCTGCAGATGAGACCCTTCTTAGACATTTAGCTCTGTCAGCATATTGCAAAAGAATGCAAATGAGCTGCAGGATCTATAACCAGAGACAGTAAGCAAAGGCCATTAATTATGTTTTTAAAAAAATGTTAACCCTAGCAGACTGTATAACAAGCAATTGTGCTAATTTCAATCTGTAATCAGTCCCTACATTAGCATAACTTTATTTATTTATCATTAAGGCAACAATTTAGAGAATATAATTTGGTTGGAAATGTCAGTAATTTTGCAGTGGCAGATTGCTGTTACACAGCTACCTCTGTTTGACCTTACAGCTGCCAGGACTAATTACTTTAATTGCATTAATTGCACTGACCATTCTGGTGGTTAATGTAGTTGCTGTTACTCTTTCACCGTTGAGCAAATCAGCCTGGGCCAGTACACTCCTGCAAACTGGGCCAATACACTCCTGCAAAGGTCTCTGCCGATTCTTTTTGTGTTTGAGAGCTCAGATGAGTCATTATTTCATCACTGCCTTTCATTGGCAGCATGGATTTTGAAGAAATCTTCTGGAAGCTAAAAAACATCCCCCAAGCCATCCCAAACCCAAACAACAACAATCACACACACACATATACACAGAGACTTACATACATACACATGCATATACACACAAGCACACACACACATACATACCCACACGCACACACATATACACACATATATGTGCACATATGCACACACATGCACACACATGCACACATACATTTGTACATATGCACACATACATATATACATGCACACACATACATACACAAACACATATACACATACACATACATGAACACACACACACACAAAACTGCTATAGTTCTGACAGACTTTCATTGCAAGTTAACTGAAGTACAGTCAGCTCACCAATGACAAGTGTTTTAAGAAAGGATCACAGTGGTTTTTTGGTAGTAAATTCAAACTCTTTCATCAAACATTTTGGATGAAGGCTCATCGAAAGCTCAACGCTGTGGTCTGGACCTTATAAACTAAACAGGTAGTTTTTCCCCAGGATTAGACTCCAACAAAGATTTAAATATACAGCCTTGGTTGATTGAAGGCCTACGGTTCTGTGAATCTATAAAACAGATACTTTCTTCTGTGAAGAGGTGTTCCTCAGGACATTTGATAAATGATTTACTAGAAGGAACATATCAAAGTCCGAGTGAAGTTATTGAGTCTGTAAGTAAGTAAGCAGGATCACCTAATGCATTAGCTTCTCCAAAGCAGCTAACAACTGCTCTTTTTCTTCCAGGTGACCAGCTAACCTCTGGCTAAACACTAGGCACTTCTTATTTCTTTTCAATTTTACATTGCTTTTGTCCTACTAGGGAATCAAACCTAGAGAGCCTTGTTGACCCAAGGCAACCACTCTAGCACTGAGCTATGTCCCCAAACCCCTTCAGGTGTTTTTAAGTTGCGTCGTTTAATAACTTGAATTGCAGAAACATAGTTTGATATGCGATAACATATGTGTTAGGTTTCAAGCCTGGGATAAGTGGCTGAGGTGCCTATTTAAATGCTGGCCACCAGGTTCTCCCTGCTTCCTTCAGCCCCTTGTTGTTACAGGGTTCTTCTGGCTGGCATACCCCACACACTGCCCTCAACTATCCAGCTCAGAGGGCTGGGCTGTATTTCCCTATATAATCCAACCTATTTGGTTACCTGCTATCTTTCTGAGTTTGGGCTTCCTGGATGTTGTGCCTGGTTCCTCTCACTCCCCTCACCTTCCCTTCCTGTTCTCCTTACATAGCTCAGATTCATGACCACTCTGGACTCTCGAAGATGTCCTTGCCTTTGGCTGTGCTCTTCCAAATATCTGCAATAAACTTCCTCTTCCACCACACCTAGGAGGAGTCCTTTTCTTTTTCTTTCTTTCTTCTTCTTTTTTTTTCTTCATTTATTTGGTGTTGAAACCCAGGACCTGTCAATGTCCTTTCTTTCTTTTTTATTTATTTTTCCATTCAATATGCTTATCTATTTTATGACATCTTATATTCATTATACTCCTTAGCTAAAAACAGAAGTATTGCTCGAGATGAATGACCTTGAGTTTTGACCCTTCGGCCTTCACCTCCTAAGTGCTGGGATTGCAGATGTGTGCCCCCAGTCTGAGCCTATGCACCGCTGGGGATTGAACTCGGGGCTTTCTTCACGCCTAGGCAAGCCCCATGAAAAGTAAGCCGTATCCCAGCCCTGTGGTTGACACCCTTCCAACAATCTGCGTGAAACACACTAGTCACAAACGCTACCTAGGAAGCACCAATAATACCTAAGAAGTTGTACAAGTCACACAGGAACAGGCTTCCCAACCCTGGCCTTTGGAGAAACATTTATTTAAAATTTAATTTTATATATTATCTCGTATGTGTGTGTTGGGGTGTGTGTATGTGTGTGTGTGTGTGTGTGTGTGTGTGTGTGTGTGTGTGCGCTCAAGGTCCAAGGACAACTTGATGGGGTCAGTTCTCTCCTTCCACCTTTGTGTGTTGGTTCAACCTCAGCTTGCTTGCTGAGATGGAATGCCTTACAATTGGATGAATTCTTCCTGTAAGGCTGAGGAGAGCTGATGAAACAACTCTTCTACTCTGCCAGTAACTCCGAGCTAGCTGTCTCTGGTTTCTCTTATCACGGGACTCCAGTTTGGCAATATGTCTACTTAAATTGAGACAGCTGGATCTGGATGAATCTTCACTCCAAAGCCTGCACTGTTGCTTCGGGCTAACTTCTTCTCATCTTCAAGTTTTCAGACCATCTGTCACTTCCTTGAGAGAGCCTTCCTTACCTCCAACCTATCTCCAGAAACTTCATCATAAGCTCCACTGGTAACTTTCACAGCCTGCAATTGAATGACTAATAATTCCAGTTCTCCACCTTTAATAGGGAAAAGAGGGATGGCATTGCTGTTTGCAGTAGTTTCACTGTTAACTCTTGGACTAAGTAGCTAACTAGTTAGTCTCTGTACGTTGCTGAAAGAAATTCACAAATTCCTTTGGATGAATTCTGTATTCCACCTACATTAGATCTATCCTAGTTTGCTTTGTATGACAAAGGTCATGGCCAAAGGCAATGTGGGGAGGAGAGAATTTCTGTGACTTACACATTGCAGTCACAGTCACATCACTGTGGGAAGTCAGCACAGGAACTCAAGGTTGGAATCTGGAAGGATGAACCTGGTCTCCATAGAGGGATGCTACTTACCAGCGTGGCTCCTAAGGCTTGCTCAGACTGCTTTTTCACCACCCACAGAGAGCTGGGTCCTTTCACGTCAATCATTTCTCAAGAAAATTCCCCCCACAGACTTGTCTACAGGCCAATCTGATAAAGGAATTTTTTCAACTGAGATTCCCTCTTCCCAGATGACCTACGCTTGTGTCAAATTCACACATACACACACACACACACACACACACACACACACACACACACACACACACACAAAACCAAGATCTACTTCTTCCATATGTTTGTTGTGGGCTCTTTTGCTTGTTCATTTCTGTTTTTGTTTTTAAAACAGTGTCTCACTGTTTAGCCTTGCCTGGCCTAGGACTCATTATGTAGACCAGAATGGCCTGATACTATTAGAGATTCCCTGTACTCTGCCTTCTGGGGACTGGGGTTAAAGGCATTTGCCATCACATTCAGCTGTTGTGGGCTTTTCAATAAATTCCCATATTAAAGTTTATTTATAAATTAGTTACAAAAAGTTCAACAACCAGAAAAAAAAAAGAGAAGAATTATAACAATCTTTATAATACATGAGTTGTTTATTCTTGGAATTTTTCTTTCTTTCTTTCTTTCTTTCTTTCTTTCTTTTTTTTTTTTTTTTTTTTTTTTTTTTTTTTTTTTTTTTTTTTTTTTTTTTTTTTTTTTTTTTTTTTTTTTTTTTTTTTTTTTTTTTTTTTTTTTTTTTTTTTTTTTTGGTTTTTCGAGACAGGGTTTCTCTGTATCGCCCTGACTGTCCTGGAACTCACTTTGTAGACCAAGCTGGCCTCGAACTCAGAAATCCTCCTGCCTCTGCCTCCCTAGTGCTGGGATTAAAGGCGTGCACCACCACCACGCCCTGCTTGGAATTTTTCATTTAGCATTTTCAGACTAGGGTTAACCATAGGAAAATGAATTGAAAAAACAAAACAAAACAAAACAAAACACCTAAAAGTGGTTAAAGGCCATATGCCTTGCTGGTTTTCTCCTTCTGGAACTCTTCAAGACACCCCTCAGACAGCACATCCTAAGTTTCTGCAGTCAACTCTTGGCCTCTCACTACTTGCCCTTCGTATCCTGTAGCACGGCCTCCCTCCATCCTTTGTTATCTGGACTACTCGGCATCATGGTAGTCACTGTTTCTGGCTTTGAGTTTTCCACCTCTGTAAGCTCTCACACCACCAAACTGCACTGTCTCATGAAGAACCACTTGGAATCCCTCTGAGGTCCAGAGAACGCGTGTAGCTGCTTTTGTAGTGCAAGGTCAGTCTACAGCAGAAGCAAGGTCAGAAGCAAAGCATTCTACTTTCTTTAATGCTTTTTTTTTCCCCCCAGCAGAACTGACTTTTTTTTAACAAGGAATAGTTTGTTCATATGTGTATTTATGTATTTGTCCCAAGGGTGTAGATGTCAATGCAGTTCAGAAGAGGGTACCAGGTCCTCTGGAGCTACCTAACTTGGATGCTGGGGACTGAACTTAGGTCCTCTGGAAGAAGAGCAAACATTCTTAGTTGCTGAGCCATCTCGCCAGCCACTCCTCAACACACACACACACACACACACACACACACACACACACACACCACTTTATTTTTCACTTCATTATTTTTTATTTTTTGTTTGCTTGTTTTCAGATTAGATTTTATGTAGGCCAGTCTGGTTTTTAACTCACTGTTTAGTCAAAGATAATCCTGAACAAGTTCTTTCCATCCTTCAAACTCCCACATGCACCTCTTGGCTTCTTTTTCTTTAATTGTTGTTACCCGTGTGTATGTGTGCTAAATATAAAATATACAACCTGCTCAGTCGGAATAATAGTATTGGTATATATATATATATATATATATATATATATATATATATATATATATATATATATATATTTTTTTTTTTTTTTTTTTTTTTTTTTTTTTTTTTTTTTTTTTTTTTTTTTTTTTTTTTTTTTTTTTTTTTTTTTTTTTTCCAGGGCTGATCATTTGGTACTGGCTAACCGATCTGTGACTATTTCTCCTGCTCTCAGGATTCCTTAGTGTCAATCTTTGTTTGGGGCTGAAGCTTATGAGTTTTCTTCCTTCTGTGTTAGTATGTCTTTTGCTGTCATCCGAGTTCAGGTCATGTTTAGGCAGCCATGATGGTAAGCAAAACTTTATCTCTTTATGACACCATTCTTCTAGGGTGGGTTATTGAATTGCTTTGTTCTTGGCTGCAGGTGCTTTGAGCTCCTAAGCATGTTTTAAAAAGGCTGAGCTCCAAGAGAGTTCCCTAAGCAACCATATTGATTTCTTTAGTTTTCCTTCCATCTCTAATAACTTTTATTGTTTCGTTAGAATTTAATTTTCTCCTCCTTTTGGGCCTCTTCTGATTCTTAAAAATAAAACAAAACAAACAAAACAACAACCAAAAAAAAAAAAAAAACAATAAAAACCTCTGGACCTGGGACTAGGACCAAACATATT
The DNA here is from genome assembly GCA_902729485.2 of Mus minutoides. Lineage (NCBI taxonomy): Eukaryota > Metazoa > Chordata > Mammalia > Rodentia > Muridae > Mus > Mus minutoides. The sequence goes on from LR749859.1 coordinate 293,689, forward strand.
ATCTTTGAACTTTCAAAATTCATTTCTCCATACTGTGGGATGCTTGGGCAGTAAAGCTCAATATCCCTGTCTTCTCATTTGAATTTGATGATGTTCTTCCGTCTAAGATTAGCCCTTCTTTATTCTACAGCTACCCTTCCTTGAAGATTTGTATCAAGTTCAACATAAACATGTCTAAGCTGACAAGCTTCATTTCATTAGTTGGTCCTGGAGTTGTGGTTTCAGAGACCAGAGAGATCCCAAATCCTGTACTGCGTAGTGGTGGTCACACAGAATGCTATTCTGATTGCATAGGCACTAGCAAGAAATGCCAGTGGGCTAAGTGGTCCCAGGAGAGGCACCCAACCTTCTGATATCGAGGTGAAGGATACACTCTTACTCCAGTGATTGATGCCAACATCCCTCTTTTGTGGTCTCCTTTACCCAGAGGCATACTCTTGCTAGATCTAAGGGCATAAAGGACCAAGATGGGAGAACTTGCAAATGAGGAAGAGCAAGGTGAGTATGCGACAAATGTTATGAATGGAGACTGTGCTGTCTTATGGCCCTGTGCTAAGCTCTTATGCAAACTTACCAGGTCTTATTGTTAACACTGTGGGAACGTAGGAGAAAACTGAGTGATACATTAATCTGCTTCTCAACATCACAATGCCAGGGGAAGTCATAGGGCTATATAATTACTGGATCTGAAGAAATAGCTTAGTGTTTCAGAACCCTTGGTTCTCTTACAGAGGACATAGTTGATTCCTGGTACCCATAGGATGGCTCATAACCACCCATAAATCTAGTTCCAATGCCTTCTTCTGGACTCTGTGCTCATATTTGTGTAGGCAAAACACATGTGAAATAAAAATAAATATGTATTAAAAAGTAAAAAAGCGAAATACAGGTATTTCATCTGTCTACTTTATAAAAAGTAGGAAGAGGGGACCTCAACTGAGGAATTGCCTCTATCAGATTGGCCTAGAAACAATGTCTATCAGGCAAGAGCTTGAGTGCTACTTGATGGAACATGTCCTAGCCCTCTGTGAGCAAGGTCACCCCTGGACATGTGGTCCTAGGATGTGTTAAGAAAAGTAGCTACACTGAACAGAAGTCTGAAAACCAGCCAGTGGACAGCATCTTTCTATTGTCTCTGCTTCTCTTTCTATTCCTGGTTCCTGCCTTAATGTCCCTTGATGGTGGAATGTAAATTGTAAGATGAAATGAACCTCTCCTCTCCATGTTGCTTTTGTCATGGCATTTATCACAGCAACAGAAAAGCAAACTGGAGGATCTTAATTTATAAATGAGATATTCATGCTGAGCTGTGGATGAACACATCTTTTTTTCTCAGCACTCTGGAGGTAAAGACAGGTGGTCTACAGTGTGAGTTTCAGGACAGTCAGGATAAAACAGAGAAACCGTGTGTGTGTGTGTGTGTGTGTGTGTGTGTGTGTGTGTGTGTGAAATGTTCAAATTTATGCTTGTTATAGCAAACTTCAAGAGATCAGCTTTTTGGGTTGATAAGTTACTTATAACTTTGGCATATATCAATAGGATTTTATTGTCTTTTCTTTCTTGAAAAGAGTATCTTAGCAGAGCGTGGTGGTGCACACCTTTAATCCCAGCACTTGGGAGGCAGAGGCAGCTGGATTTCTGAGTTCAAGGCCAGCCTGGTTTACAGAGTGCGTTCCAGGACAGCCAGGGTGATACAGAGAAACCCTGTCTCGAAAAACAAAACAAAACAAAACAAAAAACAAAAACAAACAAACAAACAAACAAAAATGTACCCTTTATGTGAATATATTTTCTGGGGGTCAGGTTTATGCATGTTTCTTTTCAACTCTGAATTCTACTGATGAGATTTTTAAGCAAAATGTGGAGAGAAAGATGTGTGTCACCATACTGGTTGTCATGGAATTTTTGGTCTTTAAAGAAACTGGTCTTCTTGGTACATGACTGTCAGCTAAACAAATAAGTGTTCTTTGAAAAGTCTGCTTTTAAATGCTAAAGGAAATATTGATTTTTCACCTTTGTCTTTTTTTTTTTTTTTAACCAGAAAATTCCTATTTATCTCCCAACCTCCACCCTAAGTCCTGCTCTCCTAAGTGTCCCTTTCACAGGTAAGTAGCTAAGCCGTGGTGACTAAGCAGGTGTCAGGCCACCTGCAGAAACAGAGGAAAGACTTAACTAATGGCACAGGTCTTCTGAGTCAATGGACCCTGTCTCTTCTAATTTCATTATCAATTCACCACAGGAACCTGACACAGTCAGATGCTAAGTCAAATTTAAAAGCTTAAAGACAAAAGATGAGGAGAGATCCAATTTCAGAGTCAGGTAAAAACATCATAATTCAGAGTAAATCTTTATTATTGATCTATAGCCACAGACTGTTGTCCAAAGGTTTCCTCTTTAAATTAAGAATACTAATGATTTTGCATCCTGAAATAATCCAAAAGCTGTAGATTGTAGAAAAAGGGATTGAGCGTGCTACTTCAACCACAAAGTGCCAATAAGTAAATACTGGGTTTGTTTCCTCAGCAATTGGCCAGCAACTTGAGAATCCCTGGTTTCAAGGGGCTGGGATTTGTGATGGAGTATACTGTTTGCTGAGGCTCCCTCCAATGACATCACAACACAGTGACTTTCTTATAAACAGATTGATTGAGACCACAAGTTCTGGACTATGTAATTTGGAGACTGGAAGAGGCAACATAGATTCTAGGCAAGGCATACTGGGAAGCCTGGGCCAGGGCAAAGTGCTGATCTGTTCTAGAAAAAAAAAAAAAGTAGTTGCTAGGAAACCAAGAAAAAAGAAAGACTTTTTCCTCCCTGAGGAATCCCAAATAAATGGTTATGGCATGGTTTTACCACTGAGTTACCTTATGCCAGTATTTATGGGTGTATTCAGCTCACAAATCACTTCTGTGCTATCAGAGGGTAGGAGGATTTCTTTCTACCATCAAGCAAGTAGTTCTGTGGCAGCAGATACCTGTGTTGTATCCCCTAATGCAATTAAAGTTCTGACACTGAGCACCTGAACACATCCTCAGAACCCCATCGAACAAACTGCTCCTTAGGTTGAGGTACCAGCCATAATTGTTTCTATCTGTACATCTGTCTGTCTGTCTGTGAGATATCCCATAATTCCCTCAAACAGCAGTTCAAAGAATGGAGTGAAAGACATTTACTAGTTTACTATAGAGCTCAGAAAGTTCTCATAAAGAGCTATACAGGCTGAGGAAAGAGGGGAGAAGCTATAGAAGCCTCTCTCCCTCAGGACTACCTCATCATTATACCAGATTTCAGCTCCTCAAAGGTTCTCAAGCTCTGTATTTTTGGTTCCTTATTTCATAGCCTTCATAGCTTTAGCATGGATGACCAGGATGAAATGAAGCTGGTTAAAAGGGCTATGATCTAATGCAGATAGGCCTAAATGAGAAGCTCAGAAGGACCTGTCTGTCCAGATTCTTGTAGGCCCTGTATAGCATTCCTTCCTTCTGGGCTTGAGCCAAGACCTGTAGAGAGAAGGATCTTACCATTAAGGATTTGTAGCCAACTCCTAGGCAGCCAGGCAGGAACTCCAAGAGAGAAAGGTGAGGGAAGATTTGAGCTTTGATAACATGGTCTGGAGAAGAGAAGATTTTACCAATACGGCCTGCTTGCTGAGGAAGAATGAGCCAGGAACTCTGGTAAAAAACAACTACAGCAAAATTCTACATAATTATATACCCATAATATCGCTTCACTACTCCTTGGGGCTTACAGGGGACCTTTCTCTGTCGATCTGACACATGAAGGGATTTGTCAGGTGAGCTCCATGCAGTTTCAAATGCATCCTGTGTGCAGCACAATAACACCGCTCTGCTGACACATGGTCGGCTTCATTCTTGTGAAATGACTGTTAGGTTGGACTGAATTTCCATTGTGGTTCCTTCAGACCACAACCAGCTGTGAAAGACAGATCACGGGTTATTCCCTTCTGAAAATAATGCCTACCATCTAAATGGGAGACATTTTTGACTTTGTAACATCTTTAACTCGCTGACCCTTGGGGTTATACAGTTAAGGAAGAACAAGGCCTCTGATGATGTCTTCAAAGAGGCTTTTTCAAGTGCCTCCCTCCCCTCCCTGCATGATGCACAGTCACATTAAGTTTCCCAACATAGTGCCACTCTGGTCGCTATCCTTAAGAGCTTTGTACCAGAAAATGACAAGCAGAGACACCTTGCCAGTGAGCTACACCAGGGCCTCTACCACTGTCTGGTTGATAAAAAGGAAAAGCTTTCCACAGAAAATGCTCAGCTGCCTTTGAGACAGAAGGCAGTATTACAGTCATTGTACATTTGCAGCTGATCTCAGTTCCTGGCCAGCTATTCAGTCAGGAGGAGCAGGAACCAGCTAAATATCATACTCAATCGTATACCATCATCAGTAAACTACATGGAATTTTCAATCATTCAAAAGAAGGTATGTGTTAAGATGATTTTGCACAACTGTAGGGTAATAGAAGAGTTCTAATGAGTCTTAGAGTTTCTATTACTTCACTGAAGCACCATGACCAAACAGCAAGTTGGGGGTGGAAGGGTTTATTTCATTCATATGTCCACATTACTGTTCATCACCAAAGGAAGTCAGGACAGGAGCTCACACAGGGCAGGAACCTGGAGGCAGGAGCTGATGCAGAGGCCACGGAGAGGTGCTGCTTACTTTCTTGTTCTTCCTGGCTTGTTCAGCCTGCTTTCTTATAGAACTCAGCACTACCAATCCAGGAATGGCACCACCTACCTTTAGCTGGGCCCTCCCCTATTGATCTCTAATTGAAAAAATGCCTTACAGATGGATCTCGTGGGGGCATTTTCTCAGCTGAGGCTCCTTCCTAATGATGACTCTGACTTGTGTCAAGTTGACACATAAAACCAGCCAATGCATAACAGCAGGGTGGGTAAAGAGGTTGTGTGGTGATAGTAGATGTGTCAGCCACACATTTGCAGTGTGGGGATTTTTAGTTTACAAAGGTCTGATGTCTAAATCTCACTGGAACTCCTGCAGTGAGGTATAGCTAAGACAAAAATAGTTTAACAACAGAATAAACTTACAACCTGGAACTTGAGGGAACTATCTAGATTTGATTTCATTATTCAGTTGCCCCACATCGAGAAAGCAGGGTTTGAATACTATGAAATCAGTAAAGCTTATATTTCTAATACTCCTGAGTGTAAAAAAGCTCGATAGCTTATCCCGGATCCATTTACACTTCTATGTATAAAAGCCTGATTCAGATCAGACATGAGCGATCTACCACAGTCTGAGTACTTCACGGGAGGCTGACTCTTGCATTGCCAGCAGACTCTCTCCTCCCACCAAATATGGGCTAAAAGCACCGTGGTGACAAGGACCATTATGGCTGTCCTGTGACTCAGGTGGAGAAAAAAAAAAGTCTTTGTCCTGAGCTAACAGTCACCCACAAGATCTGAGTCTCATGTCAATGTATTGCTCTCAGCATCCAACAATGCTGTCGCCCTCGGTCTGAGCTTCCTGATCTATGAGCCAATAAATCTACTCTTTGAGCAATTTGGAGCTGAATTTTCTGTTTCTTGAAACTGAAGTCTACCTAGATAATCCATCTTCTTTAAGTCTAAACCTCTCATTCAAGATCTTAATTCATCCCATAATTTTAGATATCTTTTATTAGCTTCTTGACCTTGCCATTCTTTATTCTATTTTTTTAAGCTTTATGACCCTCCCATAACTTAGTACCTATTAATTTGCCATTTTAACAAAATCATTTCTCTGCTCTACTCTTGATTGGTAGCAAACTGGCATTCAGAAGCACTGACATGTGTGTATAACTTGTGTACCCCAGCTCTTGTATGACAAAAGACAGGAAGCTTTGTACAGTCACTAATTCTGAAAATCCAGCTGTTTGTAGGTGATACTGCCAATTTTCCATGTCTAGAGAGGTGAGAGACTTTTTGAATATTGATGCTAATAGAATGAGAAAAAGCTTGTTGTTGTTCTCTTCCTCCTCCTCCTCCTCCTCCTTTACCTTAGGAAGCCCAGTTTATAGGAACTCAAAGGAAGGAATCAATTTCTTCTGTCTTCTGTCTCAGAGTTCTTTCATATGTAACTAGTTAACTTTTTTTTTTTTTTTTTTTTTTTTTGACAGGGTTTCTCTGTATAGCCCTGGCTGTCCTGGAACTCACTTTGTAGACCAGGCTGGCCTCAAACTCAGAAATCTGCCTGCCTCTGCCTCCCTAGTGCTGGGATTAAAGGCGTGTGCCACCACGCCTGGCCCAAAGCTTTTTCATAAGGCCCTTCATATCTATACAAGAGCCAAATCCAGCAGAGCCATACTTAACCCTGTGTTTGCACTCCTGGTAACTTCTTAGGACTTCTGCAGTCCTGTTAGGTGGTGACCTTGGCAAGCAGCTCGTGGCCTTCACAGCTTCTGGCTTTGAGGGTTTATGGCTTCAGTCTCTCCATAGATCCTCTTGGGAGGGCGATGATAATGTCCAGCTGCTTCGCATCCCTAGGCCTGTAGTAAACAGAAGATCACTGAGTGAATAGCCACTTCCTATCACGATGTCCCTGGTTTGATTCCCCTGCCATACTTGGGTGGTCTTTGTGATCAGTGTGTGGGATTATGGCCTTGGTTATAGCTTCCAATGTTATAGATCTTGGAAATCTATTAGATTGTTGAAAATTACCTACAATCTAGTTTTGGTACTTCGTATATATCTTTGTTTTTCCCTCAAATAATCCTTCCCTATTCTTTCTGAAATGTGTTACAATGGAAAACACATAAGTAGTACTCTATGACATGTCAAGCTTGGGGTATGTGATGGCTATTCCTGGGTGTCGACTACATTTGGAATGAACTACAATCCAGAAATGCAAGACACACCTGCGAACCAGATTGTGAGGCTGGAAGACACAGACAGGCTTCTGACCCAGAATTTGGCATGGAGATCTTGAGGCATAGTGGTCATGACTAATAGAGGGCATTAGGGACTACCCTGCTTTGTCTTAATATTGCCAACATCTATACTTCTGAAAATTATATTTATAGCACAACAGCTTCATAAATTCCAGTTGATCCAATCCAAAAGTACAGTCTTATTCTTTAGAACTGGTACATGCAACAGGTCATTCTTGTTATTGACATAACTATTTGTGTGGGCTGGTGGTGTAGCTCAGTTGGTAGAGTGCTTGCCTAACATGCATGAGGCCCTGGCTTATCTGAGAAGTACTACATAAACTGGGAGTGGTGGCATATGTCTGTAATTCCAGCATTCAGAAGGTAAAGGGAGGAGCATAAAAGTTCAAGGCCATTCCTGACTGTAAAGTTTGAGGCCAGGCTGGACTACGTGAGACTCTGTCTCAAAGGAAAGAACTATTCAAGTTATTATGGTTCTCTTTCACATAAGTTGGGGGAAAGGAGGGAAAGAAATAGATAGCCACATTTATTTGATGTTGCTTGGATGTCAGATTTTTCAAGCTTATGAATTAGTTTGTTCAGCACAGAAATCCTGCAGTGCAGGGCAGTGGATAACCATTTCCTCTGATTTTTGATATTGACAAGTGACATAATGACACAAAGAGAAATTAAGTTGTGCTTCCTCTTGTGAGTAAGTAGAACCTAGAAGCTGGTAGTGCACTGGTTCCTTCTCATGTATTGAATCTAGAAAACAACTGTGGGAGGTCAAAAATCTAAATTCAAAATGTCATTGGGGCCAGACTCCTTGCAAGGATGCAGGGGAAAAGCTGGCTGCATATTTTAACTAGTGGAGAGACTTGGTGTTCCCACCTTGGCTTATAGCAGCATGGCTCAGAATGGAGTGTTTTTCTTCACAAAGTCTTCCCTGTGAATCTTTATGTTTACTTCCTTTTTTTCTAAGAATATTCACTAGATCAATATCAACTCTAATCTAGTAAGATCTCACAGAAGTTTATTAATTATAACTTGTGAATTTTTCTATAAATTAGATAATATAGCCAGACTTACTTTGGCTACTTCATGGGTTCTTCTTTCTTCCACCCTTCTCTACCCGCTTTTTAACCCCCACCCCAGCACTAGATAGGAGAGAAAGGGGGATAGAGGGGAAAGGGGCCAACATTATCATTGGACTACTTCTTGTTAGGTCAATTGAGTTCCTTGGGGCAAGTTTGGTCTTCACTGTCAGGATATCTAATTTATTCTTGTTCTTATTTCTCTGCACATGACTATTTTAAAAACTGAGACCCACAGCCATCAGCAGCACCATCAACCCACCACCACCTCTCTGAGCACTGACATTTATACATCCTCTGAAAAGTCCCCAGAATTCCGAATATCACACAACCCCAGAAACTAGCTGCAGCTGGCAAAATCATGCCTATCCTAGAGCACTAGATAAATCATAGCTGATGTGGCTAAAGCAGTCTCAAATCTCATAGCTGGGGTTAAAATGAAAACATATTTTTACAATATTTCATTTCTTTTGTGTTTAAAGAAACCAAAATTATCCCTACAACACAGCATTCTAAGGTTTATGATAGACACTGATTTCCAGAGGCTGCTACTCAATCCTCTACAGAAGAGAGAGATAGTCTGCATATATCTATGTAGGCCACATGGTTAAGTGATACCAATACCTCCTTACCACAATTTCAGAAAGGGTCCTTAAGGATTCCTGAGACTTAAAATGGCCATGGGAAAGGGAGTGGGAGGAAATGGTAATCATTGCGGCTCTAGTTAGAGTTTTCCACTTAGCAAGTTTGGCAGTGCAGAAGTGAAAAACAGCCCGTGAGCATTTTCATCCAGGGTAATTAAACAGGAGAACTGTGTCCTCCACGCTGTGGTCATTCTAAAAAAAAAAAAAAAAAAAAAAAATGGCTTTCATTTAGGTTCACAGAGAGTGAGTGACACTCTTAGGAGGTGTGACCTTGTTGGAAGAAGTGTGTCACCAGGGTCAAGCTTTGAGGTCTCAGATGCTCAAGCCAGGCCGGTGACTCACTTCCTACTTCCTGAGAATCCAGATGTAGAACTCTCAGCTTCTTCTCCAGCACTATGTCTGCCTGTGTGACACCATGCTTCCTACCAGGATGATAATGGACCAATCTTCTGAACTCTTAGCCACCCCCAATGAAATGCTTTTTATAAGTGCTGCATAGTCTTGGCTTCTCTTTACAGCACTGACTTATTAAGTCAGGTTATGAATGAAGCAATGACAGAGACACCAATGGGGCCATGAGATGGGAAGGCTTCAAGAGTTCAGAGACAGGACAAGAAGTCTAGTTGACCTATTGAGCACCAGATTTTTGGGTGCTCTGAAGCATGTAAGAAGGGCATAAATAAAGATCGGGAATTACTTTTTTGGCTGCTTGCCTTTACCTGCAAATCAGCTTTAAATGTTTAAGTCTTACTGATGGATTTATAAATGTTATAAACATACTATATAGGAGCCAGTGACATTTTCTAGCTATTCTGCTAAAAGTTTTTCATTTTTAAAAGTATTGCCCAAATGAAGGAAGAAAGCACCGAATCAAATATCCAAAGAAGAGATCAAACGAAGGTCAGAAATGGAGGAAGGGGCCACCTATCTACTCGACAGCTAATGAAAAGCATAGGCTAGAATCTGATAACAGGGAAATCAGATTTACAATGGTGAATTAAATCTAAATTTAAAAGTTGACCTTGGCTTCTCTATGAGATGTGTTTTCTTTGGCCTCCCCACAAATTCCCTGTTCTTGGTACACTGCAGCCTTTTGTAGTCTTTTTGTCACAGAATGCCAAGGTCCTAGAGTGGGGCGTCCATTGTTAAAATGGGTGACACTTTCAGTCTAAAACAATGAACACGTGCTGATGCTGTTGGCATCTAGCACTTAGAGACTCTTGCACCAGAAGTCTGGACTAGAACCATAGTTATGGAGGCTGGACAAAGAGGAGAGAAATGGGATGCTGTTGGCCAAGGGTACAAAGTTTGTTAGATCAGTAAAGTAAGTTGGGGGGGGGGGGATCTGCCCTGAAACATGGCTGAATCAATAGCTCTGCATTGTGCATTTCAAAAGAAGAGTGGATTCCATAAGTCTAATTAAAAGAAAGAATAGGTCATTGAGATTATTGGGTATGCTAATTAGCTTGATTTGACCACACCATGTTATATCTATATGTCAACCTCTACATTATCCCCCACAAAATATACAATTGTGCCTGTCACTCAAAAGTAATACTATTGATGTCTTTTCAAGTCTTTAGTTACCTTAAAAAGACCTTTTTCAAAAAAGCACACGAGGACATACACATACACACCGAGACACTTATGAGCTGAAAGAAAAAATGTATTTCCTGCTTCTTTACCATTGCTTGCCAAGAGAGAGAATAGAATATTAATTAAAACTTTGATTTCATAACGCGAGGTCTTCCCTGTCCCCTGCTTTCACATCTATAACTCAGCTCTGACATTTTTTTCTCCCATCAAGTTAGTGGAGGAATTTTCAGAGTCTTGAAAAGTTCTCAGTGTTTAGAAATTGGCACTGAATTACGTTCATTACAGGAGATTTAACACTTGAAAAATGGGGAAGATTTTTCTTTTCTTTCTTACTCATTTTCCAACATAATCTTGGCAGAATGTTTATGAGAAAGAGAAACAAAATGTCAGGAACATTTACAAAGGAACAGTTCAACAGAGAGGCCAAGATGTCAGGGGCAGAATGAATGGCTATTGTCCCAGGGATGGTGGCCTCCCCTGGAGTGGTGTGCAGTGATACTGAGTTCCCTTCATGGACACAAAGCTCATGTCTGCCAGGCTGAAGTGGCAAGGCAGCCTCTCTCCTTCTCCACTTGGACCTGTGAGGTAGGTCCTGAAGTCACTTTCTGTAGCTCACAGATACTTACTTGCAGAGAAGTTGTTAGAGTAAATGGGAGAGTAAATGCCTAACTTCCCAAATCGCCTTCTTCCCTGGGAAGCTTTGTGAAAACCTAATAAGAGTCTGTGTGGATGCGCTGGGTCTGCCTAGCTTAAGCATCCACAGATGTTTTCTCTTGGCACAGATAATAAGGATCTAAGATTAGATGTTAACGTTTAATAATTAATACTGTTCAGGCTCTCAATCCCTTCTGTTGAACGTTCGCACCGTGGCACAACCACTGGTGTGCTGGCATTCTGTAACACTCAATGTTCATATTCCCTGTCTCTTATAATATCACATCTGAGATAAACGCACTTTTAGCTTTTTTGGGATGTCATAATTGTATTTTTTCAAAAACCGGACCAGATGCTGGAATCTGCTAGTATGTATTTAGTGTCATATATACACTTTATAAAATTGTTGATATCCTTCAAAGAGAGTAATAATGTGCTCTCTTTAATATTCTTTGGAATCCTTCTCATTCTCATTGTTAGGTCCAGTTGGGGATTGAATCCAGGGCTGTGCACACAGTAGGAGACCTCTCGACCACTGTTCTATGTGCCTCCAGTTCCTCCCCCAAGGTAATTATAACTAATATTTTCATCTATGTAATGTTCACACTTGGGGAATCTGAACAAGTCTTTATGTAAGTGTGACTTTTTCAGCTTCTCTGTAATTCTGAAATTAGGTCATGAAAAACACTCTTAAAAATTTATTATACATGTCCCAACTTGTTTTATACATTTCTTTAAAATACGCCAAGGGCTGAGGATACTACTTGGTGGTAGAGTATGCACATAGGTCTTGGTTAAATCCCTATCTTTGTAAAACAACAACAACAACAACAAGCTTGATAAAGAACGAGAGACCTCCTATACTAGCTACAGAAGCCTAAAGGAAATCTGCTTCCATATGCAGAAGCAGGAAGCAGGTAGATTAAAGTCCCCCACCCCCAGCCCCCCCTCACTACACCTCAGGACCAGAGAGTATCAATTCTGTGTATTGTGTAGCTAACAAGGTCACAGGCTGTTCAGCTGCCGGAGCAAACCTGATTAAGACCGTGATAATCTTTTGAAAGACTGTAATTCATCTCCATTTGAGGGACATTATCTTAGCATTTCAGCCATCTAAGGGAGCAAGGTTAACAAATATTCAGTGATGAATTTTTGAAGGCTGTAGTCAAATCTTGTTCTCTTAAGTCCCTTTAAAGGGCTGTCAAAAGGCAACAGAATAAAAATGGTCAAATGTGTACACAGACTCGCACAATAGCTGCTATCTGAGGAAGCAGTTTATGATTCACACAGTTCCCACCTTTAGTTAAGTAATTTCTGGTTTGCTTTAGACTGAAGACAAACTGTTCCATTACTCACGTGGGAGAATTTGGCACAAAAGCTTTTATTTACTTGAGATAAGAAACCATGAGACAGTAGATCCTTAGAGAGGGGGCTATACTTCTATACTTCTAGAGTGTTCCCATACTCTTGTGAAAGGTCAGCATAGTTGATGATCTCACTAAGTTCATTTGAGGTAAATGTGGATATTAATAGCTAAAAATGGCTTTGAAACTTATTTTTAAGAAAAGAAGGGATAGAAGGAACTGAAATAATCAAACACCTTTTTGTAGCTAGGGGATCTGCTAATAAAGAGGTTACTCACTGAGTTCTCCCAGCAACCCCCTGGGAAGTATTTGTTCTATACTCCTGTGTGTGTGTGTGTGTGTGTGTGTGTATGTGTGTGTGCACATGTGCACATGTGTGTATGTATATATATATGTGTGTATGTATATGTATGTGTGTGTATATGTGTATGTATGTATATATATGCATATATACATATGGTAAGTGATGTGTACTCATATGCACTCATCTCAAAGATGAGTATATGCAGTCATGGGAAAATGAAGTATGCAGCACCAATTCACACTGAGTGAGTGGAGAACTGAACCGAGGAAATATTCCCTGAATGGATGGACCTTTCACTGCTGTCATTGGTGCAAGTCTTTGTTGAATGCTTTTGTGGGATCCTGCTTGGATATTCATTTCAGCGACTGATTCTTTCTTCTTATGTTGGGACCAGTTTCTTGAAGGTGGACTATCACTATGATGTTAACATTCAGTGGGCTAAAACAAAAACAAAAACAAAGACAAAAAAACCCTCAGTAACTCTTATTTTCCAGCAACATAAAGTAGGAATGGGATGAAGGAGGGGTTGTTGATAGGCCGTTCCCATTGTCTTTACATTAGAATGTCCAGACCTACTATAGTACATCATGCAATTTAACTTCTTGCCACACTTATATTGGGGGATATTGAAGAAAGAGTATGGTTAGCATAAGGTAAGTATTAATAATATACTTAATTATTAATAAAGAAAATGTATCATGCATGTACCTGTCCTTTTTTGTTTTTTTCTCTCCTTTTCTTTTTAAAAATAAAGCTGTGGATGAAACGCACACAATTGTTATAGGATCTCTTCGTATAAGAAACCAGAATGCTCCAGCTTATTTCATGGGTATAATATGGTTTTAAAGATGAAATATGACTAAGATATAGAAACATTAACAAATATTTAGAGTCTTAGACTGACAGATTTATAGCTTGTTTTTGCGAAATAGTAAATGGTAAAATGCTTAAAATGGTCTTTCACAACACAAGACAGTATAATCAGTTATACAAGGTGAGCTTATAGCTCTGTGATGTTAGCACTCATTTGTTGCCAGTTTTCATTTGATGTTACACTTTGGAAAGGTGAGTCACTACTATGCAAATCATAGCTCGGTACACCTGACCTTTAGAAAAGGCTGCAATCTTATCAATATATTCCTGTGACTATATTATTTGCAGACATTACTGGAAGCAAGCATGTACGTCCTTTCACGATGTGAAGTCCTGGTCAGGTTGAATTATACCCCTAGCCTGCAGTGAGAAGAGGGACTTCATCTCTCTTACTTAGTTGTTTTATTTTGTCAACCTGATGTTAACTAGAGTCTTCTGAGGAGACAGAATCTTGAAAGAGAAAATGCTTCCATCAGCCCGGCTTGTAGGCAAGGCTGTGGGGAGTTTCTTCGACTTATAGTTGGTCATGGGAGTATTCACATAATTGTGGGTGATGCCATTCCTGGACAAGTAGGCTTGGGGTAAATAAAAAAGCAAACCAAGCAACTTGGGCAAGCCAGGGGCATAGGCCAATAAGCAGCAGTTCTTGGATTAGATAACTGAGTTCTTACCTTGGCTTTCTCAATGATGTGATTGGAGCATAATGCCAAATAAGCCCTTTCCTTTCCTTTCCTTTCCTTTCCTTTCCTTTCCTTTCCTTTCCTTTCCTTTCCTTTCCTTTCCTTTCCTTTCCTTTCCTGCTTGCTTTGGCCATGGATTTTTATCACAGCAATGAAAAGCAAACTAGAATTCTAAGTATTCAGCCTTAGTGCTTAATGGAATTTCAGGCACACAGTAGGACTCATTTGTGCTTGTTGATAGAGCACATGAAGGTCTCTTATTATTCAATGGGACATAAGCATTTGAGCTCTATTTTCTTCTTTAGCCAAAGGGGACCTTCAAGGCCAACTGCTCTATAGGACACTAAACATTTTAATGGGTATTGGAGTTATTCTCATGAATTTGCCAATCTTGGGATGGCCTGGACTTCTAAGATCCTCTTTCATTTTGAAAGTACCAGAAGAGATTCCATAGAAGCCCAAATTATTTTGCATAAAAACCATGACATAATGACCTTCAAAAAGTAAAAGGACATTTACACCTTTTTTATTGGAAAAACCAAGGAACAAAGCCAGTCCTCCTGGAAAAGCTTGCTTGTTCAAGCATTCTTTTTGTTGTGAACTGGATAATTGCTTTGGGGATTCCTTTCTGTTTTGTTCAAACAGATAATTTGGAGTTAATTATATTTCAAAACAAGGCTCCATAACAACAACAAATCCATGGTGGTAGCACACAAGTGGAATTCTAGCACTCAGAAGGGGAAGGAAAGGTGCAGGCAGGTCGATCAGAAGTTCTGGCCATATAGTGGAATTCAAGGCTGGCCAGCTTTAACTTACAGAAGCCTTGGTCTCATACAACAACAAAACAATAGCAATAACAACATCTTACCATACTGGAAACCATGGTTTGGCAAAGTGAGAGGTATCTATGAGTATCCATGAGTATCCATCCATGGGGATCAGGTTCCCCTTCCCTTCTTATCATTACAAAAATGGACAGGTGCTTTAGGTCCTTGTATAAAATGCCCTAGTGTTTATATATAAACACTACATAGCTTCCCATATACTTTAAATCATCTCTAGATTATTAATAATATCTAATAAAGTATCTCTGTTATATAAATATTCAGCACCTTGTCTAGGGAATAATGGCAAGATAAAAATTGTATGCATTTGGTGCAAACTCCGTTTTGCCACTTATTTGTTTGGGCTTTTGTGTGCAGTTGAAGGACTCCACATGGATCTAGTGGATGCTGAGGGGCTGTCTGCACCTGCAAAAACCTCCTTTGAATCAGGGAAGTCCTTTTGTAGTGTATCACTTTCCTAATTACTCCTATTATTAATTTTGAATTTATCTTGTTATACAAAATTCATTTGAGGAAAGACTTATTTCAGCTAACAGAAGATCATAAATATAATGGATGTTTTCAGCTATTTATAGTTCAATATGCAAATTTAATATTAGAACTCAATCCTTATACCATAATCATAAATAGATTAAATTATGCCATCATGGTTTCCAGGAAATTGGCTGGAGCTTGTTTTCATCTGTCAATTAAAATAGATATGTACAAGAACAAGGGAACACCACTGTCCTTTTTGATGCCAACTCAGAAATATTTTCATAAATCTTAATTGCTCACCAAGTTTCTAAAATCATCCAATATTACTTGAATGATTTTGATAGATATTTTTCTTTGAAATATATGCCCTGATCTTTTTCTATAGCAGAAGTAGAACTATTCTGATGTCCCCCCTCTCTCCTCTCTCTTTTCTCTTTCTCTCTCCTCTCTCTTCTCTCTTTCTTCTCTTTCTTCTTTCTCTCTCTTCTCTTTCTTTCTCTTTCTCTCTTCTCTCTTCTCTCTTTTCTCTCTTCTCTCTCTCTCTTTCTTTCTCTCTCAATCTCTCTCTTTCTCTATCTCTGTTTCTCTCAGTCTCAGAATGCTCATAGGGTTTTTCTGGCATCATATTAGCCACTAGTCATTTCTCCAGTGAGAAAAATCTGGAGGGCCATTACATAAGTCAAAAAAAAAAATTCTAACAAGCAGAAAGAATTGTTTGAAAGAACTATTTTTTTAGGAATGTGACAAGTTAGTAGTTAAATAGCCATTTTTAAAAGAAATTAAAGTATGCAAACTTATAATTAAATACGCTTATATTAAAACAAGAAAAATACACCATACTACCTACTTCCTAATTATTTTCTGTTGCCTATACTTTTGAGGTCATTTGAGCCTATTGCATGATAAAAATATTAATATAAATGGTGTACTCTATCATTAATCTTCTTACCTCCATGTTCAGGGTTTTCACCTTAGTAACCTGGAATTGGTTACTGATAGGCCTCAGTTGTCTTGGGATATCAGCAACACTACAACTCAGAAGTGCCTACAGCCATTTCCCAATCACTCACCCTCCTCTGACAAAGGCTTAAAAGCATTTACAGGTCTATTTAACCACTTTTTATTGAAAGGGATTGGATTTCAAAAATTCTGAAATTATGTTTCTAATTCTGTTTCAGTTTCAGTATAAAGTACCCAGCAAGGCAAGTACACCGGAGGCTTGACCGTGATACCAGCGATACCCAGAGGTTAGATTTTCAAGGAGTGATCTGCTCATCTGACCCTGAGGATCCGTAATTAGGAACATTATTGGGAAGTGGTGAAAATATTAACAAGAGAAGCTTGATGGGAGGAGTTAGGTTGCCAGGAAGTGCTCCTTTGAAGAACAGATACATCTTATCTCCATCTAAACTTCCCCTCTCATCATATTCTTGAAAGGGATGCTGTGAGTTGGCCGCGAAATGAGAATCTCTAAAATTAGGAGCCAAAGTAAGTTCTTCTTCCCTTAAATTGTCACAGAGATGCAAACAAAACAAAACAGGGACATAATTCAGTAAGTGGTGGCAGGGTGTTATTTGAACACTGGCCAGAGGCAAACAGACAAGGCACAGTTCCACAAAGAAATGGTTAGTGCTACCCGGTCATGAGTGTTGGACTCCCAAGGACCTGGTCAGGTAGGGCAATGCAGTGTCAGGGGACATGCTTCAACTGTGAGCTTCAAGGGTGTAAACAACCGGGAGCTTGGCACTTCTGGGCATCATGTTCCCCAAGTATGGAAGGAACGAGGGAAAAACAGCTGAGTCTCCAGGGATGAGGATTTTGTGGTCATCACTAGGTAGGACAGAGAAAGTTTCGTTAAAGAAAATAGATAAAGGACAGTTTTCCAGGAGGTTGGGTGTTAAATATAAATTAGAAATTAGTCAAGTAGTCAATTAATTTAATGTGTGAGTGTGTGTGTGTATGTGTGATGGCATAAAGAAGTCAGAGGAAAATTTGTGAGAATTGTCCTTGAGACAAAACTTTTACTAAAATATTGTCTTTGTTTTTGCAAAACTTAAATTAACCGGGCAGACTGGATTTCATTCTGCAACCCAACCTGTAACATAAGTCTTTGGTTCAGAAGTCCCAGTAGGTATTTATGACCTATTTTACCAGGCTTTGATTTGATAAGGGAGATTTGAGAAGGACTTATTTTGGCTCACAGTTTCAACTTGTGGGAGTCAGTCATCTTAGTGTGTGTGTGTGTGTGTGTGTGTGTGTGTGTGTGTGTGTGTGCTAAGATTGAAGTCAGGTCATCAGCCTTGGCACTAAGCATCCTTATCTGTTCAGCCCTCTCACCAGCCTGTCAAAATGTACATTCTAATTAGAGGTTTTAGTTAGCTTGATAGAAGCTCTAGCATTTCCTTTTGATCTATTACCCAACTGTCAAACTACTAGGACAGTCAGTAATTATTTCCTACCCCTGCTCTGACGCCTCGTGCAACAGGACAGAGTCACACAGGCATTTAAAACCTGTTCTCTGAAAATCCTTAACCAAATGATGTCTGTGGATTACATACTGTTGGGATAAAGTTCAAGGAGAACCAGGAAGCCACGCTAGAATACCTGCCTGGCAGGTTTTCAGCAAGATTCAAATGAGATGAAAAGTTTCCAAACATTAATTAAAATTTCCATTTCTACCTCTTTTCTGTTGCTTTCCAAAATCTAAACTGTTGGGAAAATAAGATGCATCAAGCTTATTCTTGATATTGCAAATGTTAAAGTCTTTCATTTAGCAAAGCTAATAGGTCAGAAGTTAATGGCTCATAATGATTTAGGTGGCTTGAAGATGGAAGCAACATAATATTTTTTGGCAGAAGGAAAAAAAAAATCGTCCACATAGAAGCTGATTAAAATCCCCACAGCAGTCATCAATAAAATCATAAAGGTATAGAAGACAAGCACAGCTGATGTTGGAAGCCTTTTGTATTGCAGGCAAAGATGCAACTTTTCATAAATATTCACTCACGTACATTGACAAACACTGATCTTATTGGCAGTTTTTAAGGAAAAGCTTATAATCATTTTCCTTTTGTTCTTCCTTTGTGTCCTGGTACTATAATATTCTGATAATTGCTACCTATATTGTTAAGGATAGCTCCCCCTCCTGAGAAGGACGGGGGAAATTAAATGAACCTCCAGAGAGAGACTTTGGAGACAAGGTAGAGATCTGATGTTTTAAACTCAAGTCAGCTTCCTGATCTTCATTTATCTGTGCTCATGTGTGGTTTTCCTTCTTGCTGAGTCAGACAGAGCCCGGCAGAGTGGGTCTTAGAGGAAGGATGCCCTGTGACCTCTGAACCAAAGGCTCAGAGGTCGACTTGCGAATGTAATCCACTCTGCTCAGTTAATTTGAAATTTTCAGAAAAAGAGGCATTATTTTAGTAAAACCATGTCTCTCGTATTGTATATACTGGATTTACACTCAAATTATCTCCAAATTAGATTCAAGTGGGTGTCCTTGTTGTGCTTCGTTTGTGAACCCTAAAAAAAACCACCAAGGAGCCAATTTGGATGCAATTGCACCAGGGTCTGTTTATTTACAAGCTGGAGCTTGGGCCACACTGACGTCTCTGAGGAGGCAGAACAGGAGGGTGAATCCCCGAGCTCTCAGCGGGACAAGATTTTATAGGAAATGGCAAGCAATGGAGGGTGTTTCTAGACTGGCACATATCTGATGGGGATGTTATAGAATTTTGTTGTCCTTTAACTTAAGTGGCTGACGCAGGGAGGCAAATCATAAATTGTATTCCTCCTGATTGGTGGTGGTTAGGAAGTGAAGTGTCAGGGGCAGGCTTGTAACCTGGAAGTGTTGGTTTGTTGGGGAATAACGTAGAACTGGTGCTAGGTGCCAGCGTGTTAGTTAATCTGACTGAGTTCAGCCTTAGGTTAGGTTTTCTCAGGTGGAATCTGGTCTATCTCTATATTATCACCTTCTTGTAAGCCTGAGAAAGGCATCTGGCTTTGTTTACCTCCACCCCCGGGTTGTTTGCCATGTCCCAGGGATGTTCATGAGGAAGCTTGTGTGCCAAGAAACTGAGACCTCCTCCACTGCAGCAACATCCAGCTGCTCCAGCTGTCTACAAGAGAAAACCTTGCAGCATCCTGAGTGCTCAGCGTCCCTCTTTGCATATTCAAATGAGCCTCATTCATCTTTGCATATTCAAATGAGCCTCATTCATCTTCTCTTCAGTGTTTGATCTTGTTCTTTTCAACTCCTCACCACAGGTTTCACTAGCACAGCGATGTCCAAGTGCCCAACACTGTACAACTCAAGTACAAGACTTGACTCATTTCCCATCCTCGTCATCTATATTTTTCCCCTCTTTTTGTTTTGACGTAGAATCTCTGGCTGGAACTTGCAGTGTAGACTAGGCTGGGCTCCTACTCAGAGATCCACCTGCCTCTGCATTCCAAGTGCTGGGAATAAAGGAGTGCTCCACAGTATCTGACTCCTTTTTCTTAAAAAAAAAAAAAGAGTTACGTGTGTGTGTGTGTGTGTGTGTGTGTGTGTGTGTGTGTATGTGTGTGTGTTGTGTATACATGTGGGAGCCATAGTTGTTGGAAATCTTCACCCCTAAGCCAACTTTTAGTTACCCAGGGACAGCAGGCCATGTCCTCATTAGCCTTGAAAATGCACCACATTTCCTCTGTCTCCATGAGTTTTGTATTCTGCCTATGGACATGCTGTATACACTCTTATAAAGAGTCAGTGCCTTCTCATTTCTGTCCTCTTTACCTTGCCACCCTGGGTCCAAGGCAGCCTTGGAGTACCCCTCTCCCCCAGTAATCCTCTCCGGTGAGATCCATTGCACAGTGTGACTTTGCAGTGTCCCTTAGCTCCCGTCTTGCCAAGGTACCTTCTGCTGCTCAGAACATAACCATGGTAGGCTTGTGGAGACCAGAGGACAACTTTCAGAATTTGTTTACACCTTTGACCTTTTGCCTTTTACTGTGTTGGGGCACCCTCTTGTCTCTGCAGCATACTCAAGGCTATCTGTCCCTCGGCCTTCTAGGTTATTGCTCTGTCTCGGCCGCCATGCTTTGCTCGATGTGCTGGAAGTAGAGGGTCACAATATCAAGCCTTTCATGTGGATTCTTGGGACCAAATCCAGGTCTCTAGGCTTGTGTGGCAGGTGCTGAGGCCATCATCTTAGCCCCAGCCCCAACTTACTTTAGTCTCAATTCATGATTCTCCAGCCTCCCAAGGGTGTACTGGAGTTACAGAGCTATACCTCATGGCTGACTTTGCACTGGCCTTCGTCTGCAAACCAGTTTAAAAATGGATAAAGTGGTTTCTACCTTGCGGGGTTGGTGTGGAAGCTTAAATGAGTTAAGAGATTGAGAAATGTGCCAGGATCATGGGAGGAGCTCAGTGAACGGAGGAAGAGCCTTCATTAGCTCAGTGATTAGCTTGCATGGGGATCAGCTGGAAACATGGCTAACACTCTGATTACTGGGCCCTATTGCCCCCTAAGTTTCTGATTAAATAAGTCTGGATGTGGCCAAGTGCTGCTGCTGGGGCTGCTGTGGCTAATTCTGGGATTGAGCCCTGCCTTCACTTAATGCTTTCAATGGCTGTGGCCTTGCTGGGAGAATGCTTTCCCATTTCTGTTTATAGATGATTGGTGTTGGCTGGGTGCAGCTCTCAGCCCAGGCAGAGCTGTCAAGAGTGGGAAGTCTGATTTCTCTTAACTCAAGCAGGCACAGAAGTTTCTGATTTATTTCTGGCTATAATCAATACCTCGAGGCAAGGGGGGTGCTCTTAGCCAGCAGGAAGTCTAGAAGAAGTAGAAAGACAGAGGCTTCTGTTCTAAATTCAGAAGCAATCTCTATTCCACTGCAGGCATTCTCCAATATCCCGGGAGGTGGGGAGTGGGAGGGGACCTGTTCCAGGAACCTCCCCCGTTTCTCTTGTGCCCACATCTGCTGATGTTCAAGTTCCTTACACAAAACCTCAGTGTTTGTATATAATGCATGCACATCCTTCCAGATACTTTAAATCACTTCTAGGTCAGTTAGAATACCTTACACAATGCAAATGCTGTGTAAACAGTTATCTCCCTCCATTGTATTTTGACAGAAAGCATTTGGGCATGTTCAGCAGAGATCTGGTTCTTTTGCTGAGTGTTTCTCATCCATGCTGGCCTGAGTCTGTGCACAGCAAACCATGGTGATGGTGCAGAGCTGAACACAGGGCCTTTTTTTTTTTTTTTTTTTTTTTTTTTTTTTTTTTTTTTTTTTTTTGTGGCTCCTGGACCCTTGAGTGCAACCCTCATGAAATGCTAAGAATTCATTTAGAGAATGAAATGCTAGCATTCAGTTAGAGACCCCACTTACTTCAGGCTTGGGAGGTGAATTTAGAGTAAATAATCCTATTTGGGTTAGAAGCAAGTGATTGTTTTAGGAGGTGGGGAAGCTCAGTTTTGTGTTAAATGGATGGGCTAAATGTTTAAATACCCAAAGCTGTTTTCTGTCCTTTGACCCTTTTGTAAAGCACAAACTCATCCTCAAGTAGCATGGGAGAGGTAAAACTGTACTCTTTTCTTTCTTTTTCTTTTCTTTTCTTTTCTTTTCTTTTCTTTTCTTTTCTTTTCTTTCTTTCTTCCTTTCTTTCTTTTTTTCTTTCTTTTTAATGCAGGGTTTCTCTATATAACCCTTGCTGTCCTGGAATTCATTTATAGACTGGCCTGGCCTAAAACTCCCAGAAATCTGCCTGCTTCTGCCTCCCAAGTGCTGGAACTAAAAACATGAGCCAACCACGCCCAGGTAAAACGCCCTCTTTTCAAGACAACTGGGAATTAAATGACAAACAAGGAAGTAAAGGAGATTTGCTGAATTACCATGTTTATGCGAGCCCAAGGTCTTCACAGAAAGACTCTGAAAAATCAAGCCATGCATGATGAAGGCTCACATATCAACTCCATAAAGGCCGAAGAATTGTCCAGAAAAAATGAGAGATGGCGCTTTGATTTGCCCCTTCCTGGTAAGGAGACGGGACTATCTTTACAAAGGTAAAGTTATTCTCTATGTTTAAGGGCAGAAGAGGGAACACCAAGGGATACTTGTTGTTTCTGTAGCTTCTTAAATTCTGTCAGCTAAAAATCATTGTGCTAGATGGTGTTTGTGGGATCATACTCTGTTGCTTTCAGCAAGCTTTGTTTTTTTGTATTTTTGGTGGTTTTTTTTTTTGTTTTCCCAGATAGATTTCAGTGTATTCCCAAGACCACCTGGGGGTTTTGTTTCAAGGTCGGCTCTGATTAGGCAGGTCTGGATTAAAAAACCTACATCCCTTATTTCTTTTTTGTTTTTGTTTTTTGAGACAGGGTTTCTCTGTGTAGCCTTGGCTGTCCTAGAACTCACTCTGTAGACCAGGCTGGCCTCAAACTCAGAAATGTGCCTGCTTCTGCCTCCCAAGTGCTGGGATTAAAGGCGTGCGCCACCACACCTGGTTTACAGCCCCTATTTCTAAGCCAGAATCCCATCTAAGAATTTCAGGAATTCCTGTTGGGGGAACTGGCTGTTAGATCCCAAAGCTCAGAGATATTAGCCTCAATACTTTCTTACCTTCCAGGTAGCCCTAACCCCGTGCCAGCTTTTGAATTTCTATGAAACCCAAGATAAATAAGATCTTTCAATGACATGCACCCATTTTAAATTCATGTAAACATTACTCTCAAGAGAATAAAGTACTGCACAGACTCTTGGAAAGAAAAGGGGGTCTTGTTGGTCTCCTTAGCAGAAGACATAGAACTCACCTTTGGACATTAGAACGTACTGTCATTCAGTCAACTAACATTTATGGAATGGTGTCTCTGCTTCAAGGACTGAGCACACAGCTATTATTTAATTTAAATATTTAACTGAAGCTGTAATGGCTTTGCTAAATACTATTCTTGAAGCCCAGCTTCAACAGCTTGTGCTTCTTGGCTTTAAAAATGGTATGCCTAATTTTTAATGTAGCAAATAATGTAAATTTCACTTCATCTCCAACATCCACCCTCCCTCCCCAAGGAATGAGGGTTAAAAATGAACATCTTTGTTCATGAAAATTACTGCTTGAAGAAAAACAATTAAGATCTTACACATGGGAAGCAAAAACGCATCTGATGAAAGTGAAGAGAAATTTAAATTATGATTTACTGCTTATGAAAATGACTTTGTTTATGAAATGGAGTTTGGCAATCTCGCTCAATGAATATAGTAATTTAAGCAAATTTTGCATTAAGAATGAGTCATAATAAGAATTCTCTATTGTGACATTGTAAGAGTTTAATGGCCATTTGTTTTACAGCAAGATTCTGAAAGAATTGGTCAAGTACCAGAAGCTCACAGTGATGACAAATGGCTCACAAGGAATGGCTTTGAAAGAAAACACTCCTTTTTGTTTTTGAAACAAATTTGTGTAAACACGAGCTATATTCCAGTTTCTGTAAAGCACATTCTTTGACCAGAAACTTCGAAGGGCCACTGTTGTCTTTTAGGTTGTCCTTTATTTTTACAAAGTTAAATGACTTCTTGTCTATTTATTGAGTGTGTGCATGGATGCACACATGCCTGTACACATCAGAACACAGCTTCTAGGAGTCACTTCTGGACAAGTCTTGCGACTTGAAGGTAGGTACCTCTGCCTCTTAAGCTACCTTCAGTCTCATTTCTCAGCTGTATCCCTGTGTCTCCCAGAGCAGCAGAGTTAGACAGTGTGTTATTACTGCGTCTCTCTCTCTCTCCCCACGGTTTTCTTAAGCCAGCAAGCGATCCGTTGTGGATTGGCTCAGGATTTGTAACTATTCAGTCTAGTCATAAAAATATGAGCTTTTTCTTTCTGTGAGTCCCTTAGTAATGTGGAGTTGTCCAAATGTTTCTTATAGATCCTCCTCAGAGTTTTACTGTGATTCTTCCAATAAATGGAAGACCTTCATCTCAAACAATCAGAAATCCACATTGATTTACAAATGTAACTGCGACTATAATTGTCATGGCTTAGTTTCAAGAAATGTTATTTATAATGTGAATCACATAAAATCAATGGACATACAAATTAATGTTGTCCATTTTCAGAAAAGAGTAAGATGGTTGTCAATTTTTCAATTGCAAAGCATGTGTCTTCATTTGATTAAATAGTTCTAGAGTTGTGTTTCCAGATTAAAAAAGAAGCAATGACTGGGGAAGGGTGCTCATTCATTTCTGAGTTTGTCATTCTTCTGACTTGGCTGCTTAACTTGTTTTACATAGATAAACATGGATCATCTCTAGGGCTTGTTCCAAGTCACACGGGATTGGATGTTCATACAGTTTTGTAGGCTCTTTTAAAGAAAATAATAATTTCCTTCCTTCCTTCCTTCCTTCCTTCCTTCCTTCCTTCCTTCCTTCCTTCCTTCCTTCCCTCTCTCTCTCTTCTTCCTTCCTTCCTTCCTTCCTTCCTTCCCTCTCTCTCTCTTCTTCCTTCCTTCCTTCCTTCCTTCCTTCCTTCCTTCCTTCCTTCCTCTCTCTCTCTCTCTCTCTCTCTCTCTCTCTCTCTCTCTCTCTCTTGTTTATTCTTTTCTAAGACTTACAAAGAGACATGACCAAAGAAGCTTGGCATTGGGGCTACTCCCTGGTCCAGATGAAGATGATGAATCTGATGGGCTTTGACAGTAAATCTATCTCTGAACATAGCAAAACTGGGGCAGGGAGCCGAAGTAACCTGCTCATGAGAATCTGATTGCTTTATGGATGGCTTATGGAATTCATTGCGTTCTATGGAGCAAGCACTGTGTGTGGTGTAGAAGGTTTTCCATTCCTCTGGATGTATCAGTAAAAGATCTTTTCTCAGTACTCAGCAGAGGATTTTGTGAACTCAGCCACCACACAGTCAATTTGATGCTTTCTGAAGTCCTACCAGAACAATCTCTGAGTCCTTGACTGATCATTCTTAGGGTTTTCAAAAACAACATCCAAAATAACTTTTAAAACAGCTATTTTGCTATTTATCTATAAGCCTAGATGAATATTTAAAAAAAAAAAACAACTGAATTGCTCACATTTATGGATAATTAAGTAATAATACAGGTAGCATATAAAATGAGCAAATTAATGGCAGACAAAAATAAATAAATACATAAATAAGGGATGGGAGAAATCCTGAGGCCCTGTAGGATGCTTCACAAAATGGGGAAAGGGTGGGTATACAGTTTCAGCAGCAGATACCATCTCAGTACAGATGAGACATTCCTAAGAAACAGAAGATTTTCCCTTTCAGAAGGAAGGGCGACACAGAGAGGCTGGTTCAGAGCAGCAGGTGAAGGCTACAACATGAAAAGGAAGATCTGCAACATCAAAATGAACGTGTGGTCTCTAGACTGGCCAGTCTCACCCAGAACCTGTTAGATGTGCAAATTATCAGGCTCCACTTTGCCCTTCCACCTGAGGCTCAGGCTGTTTCTGGAAGCCTATACTATAAAACTCATTAATGAAGAACTCTTGCTCTCCATTATACGAAACCATACATTTCCTGAAAGAATGGGAAGGTGCATTAAGATTAAGATGGGAACTGTAGGTTAGATGTAATGGATAGAAAATAAATGTGAAACTGAGAAGTCTGTTTAGAATAGTGTCTTAATTGGCATGGTGTATATAAATTATAACATTGGCTGCTGCATTTTAAAGCTGCTCTTGATTAGACAGTTGGCAACTTCATTTTTATGCTACGGCCTATTAATTTGCACCAATATGCCATAGTGAGCCTACCTTAAATTGTTTAATAATCAAGTTAATGCTTTCATTTTATTGTAGTGGAAGCTAATTTAATGATTATTAGTTAGTAATAGTCAGAGGAACCAACTTACAATAATATGAAATCCAATACAAATCCAGCCACATTATGAATTCCCATCAGATATAAGGAGACTCCTTCCATGTGAAGGGATTTGGCTGGTAAATGAGAATACCCTTTCTCAGACATAACTTCAAACAAATCCAGCAATTTGCGTTAGTGTTAGTTAACAGAAAGGAAGGGACCCAAAGGAGGGGGGCAGCGAAGGAGAAAGAGTGGCTATTGTGAAGAATGAGTGACTGAGGCGGAAGACAAAGTGATGACGAGAGACAGAAGGAAGAAATGCACAGCTGGGCGGCATCAAAAATTCACCTCAAAAGTCTGACAGCGAATCAGCAGAGAGGTTAGCGCTGCTACTGGGCTGCCGGGCTCTGTAGGTAATGAGTGAATGAGTGTCACCCAGCAGGTCCTGCTGCGATCTGCTCTGTGCCTCTGGGCACAAGCTGACTGTAATGCCACTGGACGGCTGCCCTGTAAGTGTTTTCTTAAGTCTGAAATCTTGGCACTTTTTTACACACCCATCCGTAGGAAACCTGCAGAGTGAGAAACACACAGCAAAATGTACTTACGGAATCCTGTGTGTGAAGTGAGAGTGTTTACATAAGTCTTACACAATTTGACAATAACGCAATTTGACAGAAGAGACAGGTTTGATGAAATGTCTGAGTCTTTTTTTTTTTTTTTTTTTTTTTTTTTGGCATCATTGTTGAGTGGGTAGAACAGAACCATGGGAAAGCCTAGACCTGGCTCTGGTTCCTGGCTCTGTGGCTGAAATCCTGTGATTCAGGGCAAGAGACATGGCTTCAGCCCGAAATTATTACAGAACCGACTGGGAGTGGAGTGGCGCGGGGGTTTGTACGGGCTCCAGTCTTCTGGGGTTTCAGACAGCAGCCAAGCCACACGCACCCCAGCCAGTCTCCTCAGGTCAGGTTGTAAAAAGAGAGCTTTTGAAGCTCAAACCTTAAATGGTGTTAGTGTTGGAGCCGTGGCTGGGCAGCTGGACATGGAAGCAGGGCAGAGGCCCGAGAGAGTGTGATAAGAAAGGGCGGTGCTTGGTTTGGAAAGCCATCAGACTGTGGAATCAGTGCCTGCTTGCATTAGACGAGCTTCAAGGGCCCGAAGCCAGGAAAGACGGTCAGAATTAGAAGACACACGTGGGTTCTATCATCAGCAGAGGGAGTGGGAGTAAGCTCTGACAGAGGGTCAGGGTCAGGAGTGCAGAGTTCAAAATGGCAGTCATCACTGACCGGCTCCCAGTGTTCTTGGGGGGCCACTTACATAACCAGGAACATCACTGTTTTACAGAATGCACAAAGGCATGCGGTTGGACTCTCTTGTTACAGAATGGGAAACTGAGACACGGAGGTTAAGAGGACATCCCCAGGCCCTGGCACAAAGCTGAAGGTAATGGCTCGCTATGGATATTTTGCAGGAATGGAAGCAGAAAGGGACAGGTAGTGTTGTTACGCTTTAGATAATATGTGCAGTTGTTGGCATATGGGTAACAACTGCAATCAGAACGATTGCCCCCTGAATCCTGTGGGCCATCACAAAATGTAGAAGGCTAGAGGAGTTTGCCATAATGTTCATTGTGGAGAGAGACAGTTTCAATCTCTTATGTCTAGGCTGCTCTAGGCTGACAGTAGAGCTTGGGTGTTCCTCCAAAGGCTAGAGACACAGGAGAACTGGCCTTGATGGATGAACAGGGGGTTGGCTTGGTAACAGCATAGAATGACAGACATCAATAAACTCTGTTTTCTTTACAGAAACCAAAGAGGAGAGTTTTAATTGTTAATATATTTGAATCAAGTAGTCTTCCAAATCTGGTAAAATAAACCAACAAATGTGGGGGAAAGTTGAAGATGTTTATAACAAAACTTGGACACCAACATTATCACACTTGCTCTTCTTGGTCTCTCCCCCCACCCCCCAACACACTCACCCTGATAATCTAAAATGCAGTAAAAAAAAAAAAAACAACTCATTTTAATAATGAAATGTTGAAGTTCTTTTATGCATACTTATGTGTATATGTGTGTGCCCACTTGTATTTTTTGTGCACCTTGCACATGTGTGCTGCCTATAGAGGCCAGAAGAGGACAGTGGGTCCCGTGGGGCTGGACTTATAGTCAGTTGTGAGCCACCAAGTGGATGCTGGGAACTGAACTCCAGTGCTCTGATGGCTAATCCTTGGTCAATCTCCTTCTCTGAAAGCTCACTACCTGTGAAGAATTGATGGATCAGTGCCCCGATTTTCTTCTCAACTCTGTCTTTTGAAAAACCCTAAGGTTTTTAAAAATAAATCTTAATTTCTCCTTCTCTACAACTGGGAAAAATCCATACCTCGAAGAGTAGACTTTAAAAGCAGTGCCTTCCAGTTTTGGATTTGGTCCTGGAGCAGGATAAACACCATAGTGTAAGCTTTGTAAGCCACAGTCCTTAGCTGCTTAGTGCTTAGACTTGATAATCACATCCTTCGTGCCCTTGTTTCACAGATAAGAGAATTGGAAAGTAATCCAGTCATGTAGGATAGAAGTCTGGGAAGCCAGAGACAAAGCTATATTTTATATTGCCCCACACTCACTCTCTGTTTTATGAAGTTTTCCTGATTATTTCTCAATTTTTTTCCCTCTTGTGTATGAAATGGACACCCACATTCAGCTTTCTCGATTAAAAAAACATCACAGGAAGCAGAAGAGTCAAAAATAAAGACTCAGAGAGCTATTTGTGCATACTTGCTCTTAGCAACATGATTTCCAAGAGTCAAAAAGAGAAGCAACTCAAGGACTTATAGACACTGAATAAACAAAGTGTGGTGGGCACACACAGTGGGATGTCCAGCTTTTAAAAGAAAGGGCTTTCTGATGCACACCACAACACACAGGAACCTGGAAGGCAAGCTAAGTTCAATAAATCAATCAGGAAAGGATAAATACCAGCCATATGAATCCACTTACAGACTAGTCAAACTCACAGAGACAGGAAGCAAAAGTGTATCCTGGGGAGAAGGCAGGGCCAACAAGTTGAAGTCACTATTTCGCAAGTGGGGAAGGTAAAAACATTCCAGTGGTTTGCAGGTGGGTGAGGGGGAGTCTGGGTAATAGTTAAGAGAATATATTTGTTACTTTTGTTCACTTCTGCTATAAAAACACTATGCAAAAATGACTTAAGAAAAGAAGGGTTTATGTCCATTCACAGTCTGAAGACTTAGAGCATCATGGTAGGACAAGAGTGTAGGCAGGCAGGCAGGCAGGCAGGCAGGCAGGCAGGCAGGCAGGCAGGCAGGCAGGCAGGCAGACAGACACAGTTGCTTGTTCATACTTGCTTGGACCAGGAAACAATGATAATTTTTTACAAGCAATATTTTCCCATTTTTATTCATGCCAGGCATATATCTGACCTATTTCAAGCCTGGGTTTTCCCTCCTGGATTAAGCTACTCTCGATATACCCTCCTAGAACTACATCTCCTAAGCATTCCAAACCCCATCAACTTGACAACCAAGGTTGGCCAGCAAAGATGGTAAACTGTATGCTGTGTTTATTTTACCACTGTGCTATTCTGTTTTGGTTTTGTACATGGGAAAAACCTGTTTTCCTTGAATGTTTGAAGTCTGTCTCACTGTTTTATTCTTTTTGTATGTGAGTACACTGTCACTTGTCTTCAGACACACCAAAAGAAGGCATCAGATCCCATGACAGATGGTTGTGAGCTACCATGTGGTTGCTGGGAATTGAACTCAGGACCTCTGGAAGAGCAATCAGTGCTCTTAACTGATGAGCCATCTCTCTAACCCCCTTCCTATGCTTTATAGCAGGTTTTCACGGAAATGATGCTTTTAGCAGATGAAGTAACCTAAAGGTAGAGCATACTTTTGCTCCTTCTTGTAGTTTTACATTTCAGATTTATCAAGCTACTTGATGAAGAAGCAGAAGTCAGTAGTGTATTTACTTACTTCAGGGGACAGATGATGTGAGAGCTTAAGAACACAGGAAAAATTTCCCCCCACTAAATAAATACTTTATTAAATAACTACAATACCAACAAAATGCATTAAGATTTTCTCTAAAAAAAAAAATCACTTTTTTTTTTTTTAGACAGGGTTTCTCTGTATAGCCCTGGCTGTCCTGGAACTCACTTTGTAGACCAGAATGGCCTTGAACTCAGAAATCCGCCTGCCTCTGCCTCCCGAGTGCTGGGATTAAAGGCGTGCGCCACCACAACCGGCAAAAAAATCACTTTTAAAGGTCTTTCTAGTCAGGCTAATGACAAACACAATAAAGGAAGATATGCTAGTTTAACATAATTGGCTGATTTTATACAGCATTTATATCTTTTAGTCCACAACTATATTATTAAATGATAGAGAACATCTAATACAACCATTTCTACATAACTAGCAAATGAATTTCTAAGAAAAAAAGATTTTACAGACCCCCATCTTTTATACCCACCCCAACTGTCTAACTCTAAAGAGGATAAAGCCAATGCCTTTCCTCACAAGAGCTCTGATAGTCACTTTGCTATCAGAATCTGTATTTGTGATCCGTTATGAGCATTGAGACAAGATTCAAATATTCTCAAAGAAGCACAATGCACATTGTGATCACTTATTCAGCAACAGAGAGCACTGCATTCAAAACTATCTCATCCCAGGAATTAAATGAGGTCAGCCACATTAGTAGGCATTTCTTCTACTATAGTATTGTAGAAAGTCTCAATGTCACAAAGAATCCTCTTGTCTTCTTCAGTAACAAAGTTTACTGAAGCAACAAAGTAACAAAGTCACACCTTTCCTCCCAAATCGACCCCCTCTGCCAATTCCATTGGTGCTTTATTCAAACAGTGTGCTGTTTCTCTTATGATTCCACCTCCTAAATTACGTCAACGCCTTTTCTGAATGCTATCTTGTCATCAACTGCCCCTATCAACTCCTGTGAATATAGTTTTCACAACTGGTAGGTAGATTGTAGTTTATAACCAAGGATACTTGTTGCATGTCAATCCCACAAGCCAACAAGTCAGTAATGATCAGAACAAGGCTTGACCCTGTTTGGAAGAACAGGAGATCTTGCCAGAGCTAGATACTTTCTTTAATTCCGTTTTGGACAAAGGCAGTTAAGATGTCTGTTAAAAAAACTACCCAAAGCAAAGAATGGTGAATCCTGGTGTTTACCATGGAAAATCAGCATTTGGGGATATTAGCAGGAAAGCTGGAGACTTAGCTCTCAATTTTAAAACTGTGTTCTGCTGAGAGAATAATTTTTTATGATATTCTGCCTTGACTTATTAATCTATAAACATGGGTAATTTGTTTTTATACAGAAAAGCAGTAAGAGCTATTATACCAGTATTTCTATTTATCTTAAAAACTGGATAATTTCTGTTTGGGGTTTCTGTGAGGTTCATTGTAAATACCAATAAATTGTTATTTTTTACTTTGGGTGGAATAAAGAATTTTTGGACATTTTCTTTCTTTTGAATTGAACAGTTACTTTATTTATGCATACGAGTGTTTTGTCTGAATATATGTCTGGGTACCATGTGTGTGCCTGGTACCTATGGGGGCCAGAATAGGGTATCAGATCCTCTGGAGCTGGGGTTACAGAGAGTTGTGAGTAGCTTTGTGAGTATGGGGAAACAAACTTGTACCCTATGGAAGAACAGCCAGTGTTCTTAACTTGTGAGCTCTTCCTCCTACCTCTGAAATTTTTTAAATGATTAACAATATTTTGAGAAATTTCTTATTAAACAAATGTGTAGATTTTTACAATTTGGAATTATAAGTTAAAACTCCATCAACTCTTTTCACAAATATTAAGGACTTATGACCTATCTAAAAGTCCTATCTGGGGTTAAAACAATGTTTTACTGTTGCAGATAATCTGTGTGTTCCTGGAAGAAGGGGTTGTTCCTCAGGCATAAACATCTTCCACAAAAGTGACAGCAAACTGTTAATTCCAGGATTGCTGTCCTTGTTGATGTGTGTGTGTGGGGGGGATAGGAATTGTCTGATTGTAGAAATCAACCCATGTTTGATACCTAAATAACCCATATAACACCCATATAAAGAAGGGCCATACTGTCAGAGCAGTGAGGTGCTGACAAGGTAGAAGAAAAGTATAACTGGGGTATGTTTGTCAGAAATTTTTTTCTTTTTCTGTTTCTTTTTCTGTTTCTTTTTCTTTTCCTTTCTCTCTCTCTCTCTCTCTTTCTTTCTTTCTTTCTTTCTTTCTTTCTTTCTTTCTTTCTTTCTTTCTTTCTTTGTAAAACCTTAAGATCTGGGTAAGCCGGGCATGATGGCACATGCCTTTAATCCCAGCCCTAGGGAGGCAGAGGCAGGTGGATTTCTGAGTTCGAGGCCAGCCTGGTCCACAAAATGAGCTCCAGGACAGCCAGCCAGGGCTATACAGAGAAACCCTGTCTCGAAAAACCAAAAAAAAAGAAAAAAGAAAAAAAAAAGAGAGAGAGATCTGGGTAAAACAGAAGGTTAAATAAATGAACAAAGATGCTATAGGGATAAGCAGGGAACAGAGCAGTTTAAAATATTAGAAATGACCTATCAACCCTCTTTCATCTTTTACAAGACCCTTGCCCTCATCCTATTGGATCGCTTCAGGCAACTGTCTGTTGTTCAGGTTCATCTGTGTCCAGCTTGTGCGTCTATACAGACATGGGTACTTGTCTCTGCATTGGTCCACAATTGCCAAGCATGTGTCTGTACGTTCACATCATTTTTCAAATAGGGTTTTGATGACCCTTGCTGGAGAACTGAATGCAGATTTAAAAAAGAAACTTCTAGAATTCGTTAATTAGTCTTTACCCTTCTGCATGCAGGGAAATACAAGATGGTGCTGATGGCTTGCCTACCCTTTCTTTTCCACTCTCCTGTCTCTTTGCTCTCAAGACTATACAGCCTCTACAATTTTTTTTTTTCAACTGGAAGTAACCCCAGGAATACTTCGGATAACTGCTATAGAACTGAAACGTGCTAGTAGAGCTTGTTGGCACTTTGGAAAATGTCTCAACTTGTTAGTCTCTCTGCTACCAGCCTTTCCCTTTTACTCACTTAAGATTGGACTGTGGAGTGGCCATCTTGGGATTCCAAGGAGATGAACCCACCTCAAGGCCACACACAGCAGACAGATGAAAAGCCTAACCAGTTCTCAGGAGGTATAGCATTCACTCTGGTCAGCTTGCGTCCAGACTCCTGGTTATAACTATGATAATAGCCTAAAGTTGTTTAAAATTTCTCTATTCAGCTTCCCATTCAAAAGAATGCTTGAGAGCAGAAATTTCAGAAGCAAAGAAACTGTAGAGCCTATAATGAATGGTATATCCCTGGGCTAACTTGCTTAATTATGAGAATGTTTAGTTAATATACAAATTATGAAGCTTGAAATAATTGGCTCTGATCACCATCCTCATTATTCTCATTAAAGAGATTTTTATTCAGTATTCATTTGCACAAGGAAATCTGCTCAGCTGTTTACCTGGTGAATGACTTTCTTCACAGGGAAGGTTCTCCCAGGCTGGGAGATCATTGAGGAAATGAATGAGTTTTCTCCAAGCTGCTACTGAATGTTGGAGTTATTTGCATCAGCATCATTAACAAATACTCCAAATAAGAAAAGTTATTTATGAAGATTCAGTATTATTTAATATCTATGCAAAAACAAACTCAAAGCTGTCCCCTCATTGTGTCTCTTATAACGATGTTATTTCTACTCTAAGTCCTGTGTGATTTCTTGAGGGGGATAGAAAATGACACAGTTGCGGTTAGCAAGCTGGGGATTTCTTCTCACTGTGGGAAAGCCCATGGGTGGTTCACATTGTGGGTATCATCTGTTCCATTTGTTGAAGCAGAAAAACGAGGCTGACAGTGGCTTTATACACAAAGAACAGAGCTCCTTCATGTATACCCACAACACCTGGGCAGTTGAAGGTGTTCGAGTCTATCTAGTCTCAGTGGGTATAGAGTTGAGGGAGTTGACTGCTCATTCTTCACAATATATCCCTGTCTCAGGGGCAAAGCTTTGAAGCCTTTTCTGCATTTATCAGGAGACGCATACAGTAAAAGTTGTTGTTGTTATTACTGAAACTTCATGCATTAAGTCTCAGATTGGGCTTGGTTCTAAGAAGCAATAGTGATGGCATGAGTTTCCTCAGTTTGAGAAGTTTCCAGAATCTGTTCAGGCTCACTAGAGGGAGAGGGATGTGATTCCTCTCATGGCCTTCTGCTTGGCCCTCACTCCTTGTCCCCCAGCCTTGTTCTTTTGCTGACTTATACAATCAGTTTTGGGCACTATTTTTCATTAGTCTGTGTAAACATTGGCTGATCAATACATCTGGGGCATTATATTAATCTGTCTCTGGTTTTTTGTTTTTTTTTTTTTTTTTGGTTTTCATGACAGGCTTTCTCTGTATAGCCCTGGCTGTCCTGGAACTCACTTTGTAGACCAGGCTGGCCTCCAACTCAGAAATCTGCCTGCCTCTGCCTCCTGAGTGCTGGGATGAAAAGGTGTGCACCACCATGCTGGGCTTCTGTCTCTCTTCTTAATCTGCATACATTCCGATTAGCTTTCTTGTAAACTGCACAGTACTCTCAGATCACAGTTGTATAAATGATAAAAAAAAAATGTTGATTTCTTTGTTAAGTAAACTGGCTGCAGAGGTGGGAAATAAAGGACCAACAGGAATCTTTCAAGTTTCCTGATTTTTCTGATCCACCTTTCTTAAGCCAAGGTCTAAGTTTTCATGTTCAAAGTCAGACTGGGAAAGGGGAGGCTCATTTCCAGCCATGTAAGGAACTGTTGAGTAAACACTACAATTTGTTTCGGTGTCATTTTCCAGATCTTCACATGGTCACATCTAACTTCAAGAGAGGCTGAAAAATACAGTCCTGTGTCTGGGCTCCTGGACCAGACTCAAGATTCTCATCCTAGGCAAGAAGAGAGTGACTATGGAGCCCAAATTAACTGTCCCTGCTGTCATTTGCAAACAACATAAGAGAAGGTGTGGCTACTTGTAAATGTGCTGGCTTCTGACATATGGGCTATAACCTTTGTCCCATTTAGCACCCGAAGTGCTTTCTCCTCTTCCTGAGGGTTTATGGGAGCCAGATGGTGGCCAGTTATCAGAGATTTATAATTTCTCTCCTGCCCCCGCACCCCCCCCCCACCATGGACAAAGAACAGGCTTCGGTTTATCTTATTTTGCTTTTAGACCCGATTATGCAGAGAAGTTGCTTCCCAGTAGGACTTACCTGGCTTTCCTTGTTTATTTTTGAAGAGTGTGGTGTGTTTCAAATATAAAGCCCATCTTAGGACAAAGACCTATTGCTTGATCATGCCACATATTAAATGCCACATACTTCTGTTTGGAGATACAATTTTAAAAATACCACAGCTATGAAAGTAGTTAGAAAAAGTTCTTCTCAAGCCTTTTGTTGTATAAACAATGATACTTTAGGGATTATCATGACAGGACCCTCTTTTGTGTTACTTGGGATAATGCTATCTTTTTGTACTCTCCTCAACAACCAGAATGACAAAAGATTGTCAGTGCCGCCCAAGAACTCATTAGTGAGAAGTCATAAAGGCTTAAGGATTGGATAATCTTAGTTGGAACTTCTTAAGGTCTCCTAACAGGAGGTTTTTGGGTTTTTTTTTTAAATATTTAAAATATTTATTAGCAAAAGTTTCATTTTTTTAACTTTTTCCATTTTTTTCTTAGGTATTTTCTTTATTTACATTTCAAATGCTATCCCAAAAGTTCCCTATACCCTCCCCCCTTACCCTGCTCCCCTACCTACTCACTGCCACTTCTTGGCCCTGGTGCTCCCCTGTACTGGGGTATATAAAGTTTGCAAGACCAAGGGGCCTCTCTTCCCAATGATGGCCGACTAGGCCATCTTCTGCTACATAAGCAGCTAGAAACACGAGCTTTGGGGGTACTGGTTAGTTCGTATTGTTGTTCCACCTATAGGGTTGCAGACCCCTTCATCTCTTTGGTTACTTTCTCTAGCTCCTCCAACTGGGGGCCCTGTGTTCCATCCAATAGCTGACTGTGAGCATCCACTTCTGTGTTTGCCAGGCACTGGCATAGCCTTATGAGAGACAGCTATATCAGGGTCCTTTCAGCAAAATCTTGCTGGCATGTGCAATAGTGTCTGTGTTTGGTGGCTGATTATGGGACGGATCCCTGGGTGGGGCAGTCTCTGAATGGTCCATCCAAACTTTGTCTCTGTAACTCCTTCCATGGGTATTTTGTTCCCAATTCTAAGAAGGGGCCAAAAGTTTCATTCTTAGGAGGGATAGGACTTCAGGTGAGATTGTGATATGTTTCTCAAAATAAAAACAATAAATATGCCTGCTTATCATATAAAAAAGAGAGTTCTTTTGCTCTGATTTAACTTTCAAGAGACCTGTGGCAGCATAGTTTGTTTACTTTGGACATTTGGATGAAATAGCACCACTGTGGGTGGACAGAGACTTGAGGGGATTGTTATCTCCAAGGACTGTAAGTCTTTCTGTTCTATTTCAAAGACCCGCAGTGCTGAAGGCACTACAGTGCCACAGCAGAGAGAGAGAGAGAGAGATGCTAGCAACTGCTCAGTGACTCCCACATGACTCTTCTTTAATTTAACTCAATTTAACACACTGCCATAAATCAATGGAATTCAATGTAATTAAACCCTGATCGATTATACGGTGGAAGCATAAAGTGAAGCTGCTTCTATTGGGGAAAGTATATATGGGTGCTCACAAGAGAAGGGTATGAGTCACGCTGTTTAAATGCCAAGGTGCTTGACACAGGACGCAGTTAAGCCTGCATCATAGTGTTTGCTTGACTTTAATTGGATTTGCAGAAGGTGTTTCCCGAAACACCCTCAGGAGACGATGCCTGGCACCTGCACATCATCCTCCACCAAGGTGAAACCTGAGACGATTAAAGTATGACATCAAAACTTCATCTGTGCACTTCAAATAGGACATATAAATTAATGTTCTTGTCACTGTGGAGGGGATTTTTGTGCCCCTCTTCCTCTTCTTTTTCTTCTTCTTGTATCTCATGGTTTTCTGTATCCCTGGAGTAATTTATAATGACTATATTATTTAATCTATTGTAAAACTACAAGCACAGTGAATGACATTTAGCCTTTGATGAATCTGGGCATTGAATTAACAGTGTCTTAGAAGTTGTTCATGGCTACTTCTTAATGTTTTACCTTGTTCGCATTTTTTTTTTTTCTTTTTATTCAATTTTCTTTGAAAACTAAAAAGTCCCATTAAGTATAATGGACGTAATAAAATTTGGGTTTTAGTCTCAAAGTAAGAAGAGTTGAATTTATTATGGCTTTCAGACAAAATGTCTTTTGGTCACACCACGGCCCCCTGGACCCCCTCAAGACTGCTGACGTGAGGTACCTGCTACTCATCCCCTTGCTTGGAATTTTAGGATGATGACAGACACTTGGTATGCCCTGGAAAAACTTCATTTTTTTTCAGTCTTGTTCACTCCACTTTGGGTGGAGATGATGACTTAAGGAAACCTTTCTGTTGTGATATAAAAAAAAAAATCACCAGGGCTCAGTGATGGGGAGTAGGGAATGAAGCCAGGCTATCTGGCTGTTGATGCTTCTGGGGGATAAAGAAACAGGGTGGCAATAGCTTTTAGCTGGTCATAGTTGCTAAGTAGCTCTCTTAGCCTCTGCTGACTTTATCTGCAAATACCAGGGTTGATGATTGCCTCTCAAGGGAAAAAAAAAATGCTCTGAGGATAAATTGAGACAGTGGATGAAAGTGCTTTTGCCTAATTCTCAAAATAGGCAGCAGCAGAGATCAGCTAAGGATGAGTGTGAGTACAACTATCTGTTCAATAGCAGTGAAGTTCTTTTCCTTGAGTATATCTGGGTATATGTGTATGTCTTCATGTATGTGCCTATGCTCATGTATGCATGAGTGTGAGGAGACTGGCAGTCAACATTCAATGTCTTCCTCTACTACAATTTTACCTTACTTTTCCCAAACAAGTTCTCCTCTTGAACCCCAGCCTCACAAATTGTGCCAGACTGGCTGGCCAGCAATCTCCAGGGGCCTTCCTGTCTCCATCTTCCCAGAGATGACAGGCATCTACACTACTGCTCCTTATTTTTAAGTAAGTGCTAGGGATCTGTTCTTATGCGTCTTCAGCAAATACTTTACCGAGTGTGCCATTTCCCTAGACCCTAGGAGAGATCATTAAGGTCAATGTTATCCCTGGCCCCCTTTCATCTGCTTTAAAAATCTTCCTGTTGGCACTAGTGTAAACCATGAACATACCAGATATAAAATTTTGTGGTGGATGGAGACACTGGACACAAGAGTTTTGCATATGCTGAGATCCAAGTAGAGAGCCAGTGGATGTCAGCTAAGGACGCTAAAGAGGAACGACTATTTGTACAATAGTTTAAGAGCCAGTTTAAGAGTGCATATTAACTTGCTTACATCTTTTGGATAACAGAGTCAACCTAGCTCTGGGTCTCAGACATCAAGTGTTAAGAGGAAGCATCACAGAGACATAGCTAAGGATGGAATACCAGTTCCCCCACAACCCTCTTCCCACAGGCTGTATGTTTCATGCAGCTAGTTACATCTTTTCCTGAGCCTGTTTAATATGCAGGTTGTAATTGCTCTCACAATTATAAAACGTAATTAACATTTAGGCAGCCCATAAAGACTCAAGTTGAAAATGAACTTGTTTCGATGAAAACCAAGTTAAAAGTGTGAGAAATATGTGACAGCAGAGCTCTGCTATAAAGAAATTTGACCAAGTACAGAGCATACAGCTGAGTATTGGAATGAGCATCTCTTAGAAATCTAGAAGGATTTTGCTCTCAGACATGATATGGATTTTGAGTGTAGTTTCTATAAATAGATGGTATTCTGGCTGGGCTGTAGCTCCGTGATAGAGCACTTGCCTACATTAGGCAAGACTATGGGTCCTATCCTCAGAACAACAACAACAACAAAAAAGCCAGTGTAGAAGTGCATGATCTTAGCTCTACATATCACCATCACTGCTACCCCACAAAAAGGAAAATAACTCTACAAACATGTGGGATAAGTATGCTGCATTTGGGGGGTGATTTTTCTGACCTGAGTTTTTATTATATTTGTTTTATTTATTTTTATTGCATTACCTTTATAAGATAAACTATATATATGATATTGCTAGAACCAACTTCAGCAATAACACCTCTGTGCTTACATTCCTTCTTGTATGTATCAAAACTCATACTGAGCAGTGAGTTCTGGGTTGCAAAAGAGGATTTATTTTTGTGCCTGTCCAACTGGCTGGCCTGAGTTTTTAAAACAACCTGAGGCTTTGCTGACAGGGCTTGGCTTCTGCTCTGGACCTTAAAGTCTTCAGTCTTGTACCTCTGTTGTTCTTGATCCTGCTTCAAGACTTGGAAAATGTTGATGCTTTTTGGATTGCTTCTGCCTGTATGTCAGGCAGTATTTACCTAGTGAAATTGATTAGCCTACTAATCTTAATCACTGTCCATGGTTTGCCATACCTAAGTTTGTCCCATCTCTGGAATTCCCAGATGCTGTTCTTCTCTCTGCTTAAACTCTTCCCTCAGCACCAGCTCAGCAAACTCTGAGAGTTATCGTCGCATGTATCGATGTGAATGGAGATGAATATGTGTGGTTTCACATGCATGACTGTGAATGGAGAAAACCATGTGTGTTTGTTACTTTTTGTAGCCATGACTAAAATGTCTAGAAGAAACAAGGGAAATAACTATTTTTGTCTCCTGATTTGATCCCTGGCCATTGGTCCCAGTCTACTGAGGCAGGTGTCAAAGGTTTGGGAGAACTGCTCACCTTCTGGCCAATGGAAACAAAGGTAAAGAAGAAAGCAGGCACACCACTGACACTTTTTTTTTTTTTTTCTGTCTCTATTCTGTCTTGTGCAGGCAGGTCACTATCCCATGAAACAGTGTCATAGGCTTTCATGCTGTATCTCTTTCTTGGTTAATCCTTTCTGGAATTCCCTCCACAGACACACCCGGAGGTGTGCCTCATCATTTCCTAAGCACCTCTAACTCCAGTCGGGTCGACCAGTAGGATTAACTATTACAATAGACAACAGGTAAATAAGTCTCAATACGTTGTGGGACAGGAGATAATAAACATCACTGGGAAAGAAGAAAGGTCCAGAAGAATAAAGAGACAAGAGTGCATGGAGAATAACTTGCTATTACGAGTGGATTAGATAAAGTGACATTTCAGTGTAGACAGAGAGAAGGGGCACTCCTGATCTCTGAGCAAGAGCTCTCTAGAAAGAATCCCATAGACCGTGAAGGTTGAAGGGAGGCCAGCCTTCTTGGTCTCTGGAGTACTGGCTGAGAGATAGGTGTGGCTGAGGTGCAGAAATAAGTGCAGGGGCTAGAACTTTTGACAGGGCAGGGATTTTAATCTTTCACCAGAATATTTGGAACTGCTCAGAGAAGTCAGTCTCTCTCTCTCTCTCTCTCTCTCTCTCTCTCTCTCTCTCCCTCTCCCTCTATCTATACCTATATCTCTATATCTATATATCTTGATATTCCAGGCTGACCTTAAACTTTTGACCCTCATAGTTCTACCTCTCCAGTGCTGGGATAACAGCCGTGCACACCATACCTGGTTTATGAAAAACTGGCGATTGAACCCAGTTCCCTATGCATACCTTAAGCAAACATAATGTTAACTGAGCTAACTCCATCCTCAGTCCTCTTTGCTTGTATTTTGAGCTCCTTCTTCCTTTTGTGTAGAGATTAGCTAGCAGGGAAATCAGGATAGGATTAAAGATATTGACTTATATATTTTTTTAACATAAATTTGAATTAGCACATGGTCAATATTACTTACTCTTCCCCTACAAGTAAATATTAATAACTGAAGGGCAAGGTTCATGCTTGCTGTGTAGTCACTTTGTCCCCGGCACCTAGGCAATGCTGGGCACATGAAAGTGCTTAGTAAAGCTCTCTTAATGACGGGAAACAGAGGTACACAATTGTGAGGGGTTTGAGTCCAAGTGTGAAGGGAGCAGGTGTCAGGAAACTGGTGTGTGGAGAAAAAGGAGAGGTTGAGAGTCCTCCCCACCCACTGAGGAGCTGAGCTGTAGGGTCTGGCTCCTGGTGGATTTGAGTCTTGCACCATGACTGGCTCCTGGTGTATGTGAGACTTGCACCAGGCCTTGGATTCAAATGACAGCCTGAAATAAATCAGAAGCTATTTTGATATTTTTCCAATGACTGTAAAAATGCCAGGGCTGGATGGAAACTCTCTGTGTCTGGCATCCTTTAAACTTGGGCTGTCCCAGTGTTTTTGGTAGGGTGTATCTCTGGGGGGGCTTCCCTAATTTCAACACTCCAAGCTCCTGGGGAAAGAGAGAGCTGAGGCATTAAGGAAAGAGTTCTTCAGTATAAGAAACGGATGTAGTAGCCTTTGTGTGGGTTCTTCGTTGTGGGTCATTTTCCTGTTAAGAGTTTATGGACTTTCTCATTTCTGATAAGAACACAATAAAATGTTGCTTACAGACCTATTTCCTCTCCTCGCCTCCAAATCCCCAAGTTTCTCTTATCAGGAAACCTTGCAGCTGCTTCTTGATTGATCTCACGTGGTGTGTGTTGCTGGGTCTCTGTGTGTTGCTACCAGCATTGTGGATGCATCAGCTATGTCCTCCCGAGGGTAGCTCCAGTCAGAGCACTGCCGCTGTGATCCTCGTGGTTGTGTGCTTGATGCTTATGGAAGCAATTTGCGTCACGCTGTGCTATGGGGAACCTCTTGAATATGCATTATTTAATAGTAACCCTCACTCCATGCTAAATAATGTCCAGCAGCCTCCAACACAGGTTGATTCAGATACATGTCATGCTCAGAAATAGAGAGGCCCTCCCAGTATACAACCCTGTGTGTGGGGAGAAGAGGGATGTAATATATGAGAGAAAAATTAAATTAAAATAAAGCTGGACAGTGGTGGCGCACACCTTTAATCCTAGCACTTGGGAGGCAGAGGCAGGTGGATTTCTGAGTTTAAGGCCAGCCTGGTCTACAGAGTGAGTTCCAGGACAGCCAGGGCTAGACAGAGAAACCCTGTCTTGAAAAAAACCAAACCAAACAAACAAACAAACGAACAAACAAAAAAACAAAAACCCTGTTTGATTTGCGCTCTTCGTTAGAAATGAGTTTTGTATAGTAGTTAAGTAAGAGCACAAACATAAAGATAAAAACATCCCATTGCTATCCAAACCCATATGCCCATAGATATCCAAGCACTTAACATGTTGATCATCAGAATTATGGGCTTGGAAAAATGGCAAGCCATGTTTGTTTCAAGCCTCTTTATATCACATTTAGTTGCAAGAAAGCACAGACAGCTTTGGCAAAATGGCGACTTAAGTGGATTTTAGGAATATGTTCATGTGGCTTTCTCCTTGCACATGTAGCCCGACTTCACTACTCATGGACCAAGAGGTTAATGGGATCGGACTGAAAACTGACTTGACTATGCTGTCTACGTTATACATGAAATTGGCCACACTACCTCACCCAGGCTCAGTACTCAGCCTGAGTGAAACATTCTATGATAATTAAAGAGGATTATTAAGGTGGTGACAATGTTGAAGATAGGGATATCGGGTCAGAGTACATCATTAGCTGGAGTTGGAGAAAAATCTCAGAAATTTTAGGACAAAAAAAGAAAATCCTAAAGTGGATAAATAAAAGACTCACTGGAGATGTGTATAAAACACAGAATTTGTTGCTCCATAGTTAATGACTTGAGTCCTGCCCGGTACCCCTGAGGCCACCAGCATCAACCGTAATTATCTTTGAATTTCTCTCGAGTTCCTGCTGTGTGTGGTGGGACTGCAGTGGCTCTGGTGCTTCCCATTGCTCAAAATCCTGCCTTATTTAGAGCTTGTTAATGGCATCATCTAGTTTTTAATTGGTCAGCTGTCAAAAAGTTCGAAAATATGAATAATCTCCCTGAGCAAAATTGGAGCCTCTTCGGATCTGACTTGAGTTTACTGTGCGAAGGAGACAGAAGCC
This sequence comes from Mus minutoides, assembly GCA_902729485.2. NCBI lineage: Eukaryota > Metazoa > Chordata > Mammalia > Rodentia > Muridae > Mus > Mus minutoides. The sequence continues at coordinate 337,054 of LR749859.1, forward strand.
GTCCAATGAATGGGCGGCACGGGGGCCTCAACAACTCAAAGGCATCCTCCATCTACCTCGTTCTTCATCATCAGGGTGATCAGCCTGTCACTGTCCATATGCTGCCTGAGGCAAAGGGTTAGAGCTGCTAAGGGTGACATACCCTGAAGCTGCAGCTGTGGCCGTTATCTGTGAGTCACATTGTATTTGTGCTTTGTTTGGATGGACGGATGGAAGGGACTACAGACCACCATTAAGCCTCTTGGTGAGATTTGCTGAATGCAGCAATGAATATCTGACCAGCATGGCCATTAAAATCTGAGCTGTTACAATCTTCCATCTGTGCATCCTTGACTACATCCTTCTGTTTCCCAAGTCATTGCTCATAGAACTACTCATGCGATTATGTTCCACATAAGCCTTCCTTTCCTGTTGGTGAGGCAAACTTTGCTGAAGCTTAAGAGATGTGGAGAAAGAGGAAGGCATTATAAAATGTACGTAACAAAAGCTACCAAAGAAAAGGACTTAGGGGGGATTTCATTTAAATGAAATCAAATAATATAATAAAAGGAAACACAATAAGATGAGAAACGTGGAAAAGAATGCCAGAATGCCAGGCAGAGCAGTTCACACAGGACACAGAGAAAGTGAAGAACACGAGGAGGGCAAGCTCAAAAGGCTGCCTCCTCCCACCAGGCCAGGCAATTCAGGCCTTCGGTTTATCCTCAAGTGAAGTAGACACCTGGTGAGAGAGGACTTGAGTCTGCCAGGCAGTAATGACAAGGGTCCCTGGTAAATCACAAGGTAGCTATGTAGCCTGGAAACTAGAAAGACAAGTGATGACGTCAGTAGTTTACAGAACATCTAAAAGGAGTTGGGGGAGAGTGGACAAACATAACGGCTCCCCTGACTAGAAAATAAGTACATGACCATCTCTCTGGTAGAGTCAAGGTGAAAAGGAAAGGGTATGCCAGCCATCACTGGGTCTCTGTGATTGGTGCTCAAAGCACCAGCAGGTTCAATAAAGATACCTTGGTCTCCATCGGGTTTCCATCATAAGACTCACGAGGGCCAATGGCAGGACACCAACCAGAACGCCTGTCTTGAGACAACACTCCCATGGGAGCTTTTTCCTGATTAAAAATAACTTTTCCTCTTATTTACTTACTTATCCACCTTTCGTATTCGTATTGATCCTGAGACAATAAACTGAGAAGCCAGTGACTTTGGTGACATTTGGTTATCTGATACCTTAAAGTCCTCAGTTAAGTTCACTAGAACCAAGAGATTCTTTATCATTCTAAGAAAAGCCCACTTCAGTGTTTAGGAAAGAACTGCACAGGGATGGAGAGATGGCTCACTCATTGAGTGCACACTATTTTTCTAGGCGCCCACATTAGGTGGCTCACAAATGTTCTGAGTGTTCCCATGTCCCAGCCTCTGTGAGCAGCTGTCCTACTCCCTAAACATACACATACATAAAATAAAATAAATATATTTTGTTTTAATTTCTTTTTTGAGACAGGGTTTCTCTGTGTAGCTTGGACTGTCCTGGAGCTCGCTCTGTAGACCAGGCTGGTCTTGAATTCAGAGATCTGCCTGCCTCTGCTTCTCAAGTGCTGGGACTAAAGGCATGTAGCCCTATACCCAGCTAAAATAAATACTTTTCTTAAAATAAAAAAAACCCTGTACATAAATGTTCAAGAAGCATTAGTCACAATCTTTAAAGCTTAAACCAACCCAACTACCAAATAATAAACAAAAATACGTTCATAGAAAAGCGTGTTAGCACCAGGATGGACTGTGTCAGACCTGGCACAGCAAAGACATGTCCAGGGAATGATGCTAAGTGGAAAAAACAAAAGCAAAAACAAACAACAAACAACAGAACAGCAGTCTGTCCTGGCTTCATTCTACTTCTGCAAGTTATGCCCATTTGAAAGATGTAGGTAGGCAGGGAACAAAAGTCTTCAGGGGACAGGTACATAATTCAGGCAACCGAGCTCAGTTTCTGTTGGCGTAGAAACTTGTTGGAAGACCTTGAAATAGTACCAGCAGCACAGGTGGCTCTTACCAAACAGATCTGTAACTCACACATAGTCTGTACCCATCCATGTGATCGGTCCTACTATCTCTTTGCTTCCTTTCTCTTTTCCTTCAAAACTTTAGCATCGTGTGATTTTAAATGACATGTCACCTCTAAATCTAATTCTACCTAACACCATTTTTAATAAAGACTTGCCCTTTGCTTCAGAGTTTATTCTGTCTAAATTCTCACTTCTGGGCCAGTGACATAGCTCAGCATGTACAAGCACGTCCTACCAAGCCCGAGGACCTGAGCTCAATCCCTTCGATCTGCATGGTTGAAGGAGAAGAACCAACTCCTCTAAGTTGTCCTGTGACGGCTACCTATTTTCTGAGACAGTATCTCTGACTGGTTTGGAAATTACCACATGGGTTGGGTGGCTGGTCAGCCAGGCTCAAAGGTTCTCCTTCCTTTGACTCGTTGTATACCATCCAGCCAGTCTTTTTTAAAATGTGGGGTTTGGGGACTGCACTCTGATTAAAATAAGACAGATAAGAATAAATAAAAATGAAACAATTTTCTCCAAATGTTCAAATGATTCAATGATAGTAAGAAAAAAAATCTTAGAGTGGAACCAAAACAAAATTAATTCCCAATATTTACTAGGTAAAATTTATTTTTTGACTAATATATCACAACCAATGTGTGATAGGCTACCTGTCACAATAACTTTTGCATAAAAAGCAAGGGCTTGATAATTCCACTTCTAAGTACACACACCAAGGCATTGAAAGAAGAGATGCAGACAGATCCATATACATCAGTGGTCCTAACACCGATCTTCATGATAACGGAATGAAACCAAGACAAATCCCTACGAGCAGATGAGTGGCTAGTGCACGGTGGGGGAATAGCCAATCTCAGAGAAGAAATGCAGTTTCCGTATAGGCTACAACACAGCTGAATCTTGGGAACAACAAGCTAGGTGAAAGGAGGAAGGCACAGCAGGCCAAACATTGATTTCATTTCTGTGAGGGTCTAGCTAGGAGTCTGTAGAGACAGGAGTTAGAATAGAGATTAATGGGGCCTAGAGAGAAGGGCTCACAGGGAGTTAGTGTTTAGTTGCGGCTTCTGCCTAGGCTGATGAAAGCGTCTGCTGGTCTCTACATACATTACAAATATGTGAAGAGACACAGAGACAGGGGAAACTAAAAGCATAGACTTGCTTTAGTGATTTTTGTTTTAAATGGCTCCAGTTTTCATGGAATCATGGGAAGGTTGTCCCTAATGGGTTTTCTTATAGTGCTACTGTAAAGCTGTGGCTGTGCACTATTCTCTCTCTCTCTCTCTCTCTCTCTCTCTCTCCCTTCCTTCCTCTCCCCCTCCCCTTCCTCACCCTTCCTCTTCTCCCCCTCCCCTCCCCTCCCATACCTCTTCCTTCCCCCCCTCCCCCTCCTTCTAACCCCCAGTCTAGACCAGGCTCTTGATAATCCCATCATTGCCAAGGGTCTGAGCTGCTCTAGGCAGTGACACATTTCCTTCGGGGGCGGGGGGGGGGATACATTGTTTATTCATTCCAATTTTCCTTCTGTTTTTCTTTCCACATAACATAAAGTTTGATTGGCTCACGTGAAATTGTACAAGTTATTAAAAATCAAGACGCCACGAACATCAGGCAGAGGCAAGATTTTCTGGTCACCCCTGACCCAGCCGCCATTCTCCACTATTACTTCCCTTTGAAAGATGAGGTTTCCTTATAATAAAAATGAAATGTAACTCTCTCAACCCCGCTTTTAAAGAAATGATTTCTGGCTATGGCTAAAGAGGCGACACATAGCTACAAAACAGCAGCAGCCCAGAGGCTTCAAAAGGGGGAAGAGTACATAGCCAAACTTTTCCTTACAAGATACCCCTTCCCCAACCATGAGCGCTGGTCCACAGCTGCAGTTATCTTCGGTGTACAGACACAACTGCTTAGAACGCTGTTTGCATCCGCAAGGATCGAAGGCGTCTCAGTATGGGAGAGTCTTAATATTTTAAATTTGCTTTCAATTCTTACAGTGATGATTTTTATTATTGCCATCCTGGCTTGCTTATTTATTTATTTATTTATTTATTTATTTATTTATTTATTGTTGTTTTATTGTTTCTGGGTGGAAACCTTTGAAGTGAAGTGAAATTGTAGTCATCAGGCACCCTTTAATCTTTTCCTTTCTCTCCAGGCTCACTCTGGCAGCTCCCTTTTCTTTCCATCATGCCCAAAGCCAGATAACACTTTCCTGCTGAGAAAATTTTAAAGCCACCACCCAGCTCCAGCAAATGAGGGCTGTCATGGTTTGGGGACGAGAAAATCTACTGCGGCTCTCACAGATCTCAGACTTGATAGCGGGTAATTGACAGCCGGAAGGACTTGGTCTCCTGGCAGAGTCAGAAGGAGGGTGAGCCCTGTGGGCTTCATTTGGGCAGAGATAAAACAGGTTTTCATTTGGTACTCACAGAGAGAGCATAATTAACCTTTTAGAAGTTTAAGGATGATCAAATTGTTATTCATTTTGCAAATGAGAAGAGAGAGCTTTCCTTCCTGCCAACAAAATGCCAGTGCAGATTTCAAGGTCACTGGGTGATCTCTTTGAGGAAAGGAAAGACACACACACACACACACACACACACCACACCACACACACACACCACACCACACACACACAAACGGGGAGGGGGGAGAGGCAGAAAGAGAGAGAAAGAGGGAGAGAGAGAGGGAGAGAGGAAGGGAGAGAGAGGAAGGGAGAGAGAGGAAGGGGAGAGGGAGGGAGGGAGAGGGAACACATTAAAACACCCAGGGATAAAATAAAATAAATGAGTTCTCTCTCTCTCTCTCTCTCTCTCTCTCTCTCTCTCTATGCTCTATGCTCTATGCTAAAAATCAGTGTTAATGCTTAGCACACATCTACGTGCCATCCTGGAGGACAATGACACTAGCCTGTCAGAAAACAGAATATAAGCCTCCAACTGATACTGGAGGTACTGGCAATGTGTTGGTATGTCTTGATGTTTTTTTAATAGGTAAGAAGGAAGGGTATTTTGTGCCACATTAGTATGATGGCTCATGTAACACTGCTACCATGTGAGAACTCTGCCTTGTTAATGGCAGACGGCTAGGGCTTTAAATGTTTTGTTTTGTTTTGCTTGGTTAAGTGTTTAGCTTAGTGAGTGCTGGGGAAGACTAGCCGTGGTGCCCTTGAGATGGCTGTGGGCAGTATGCAATGGGTGTTAGGTGAATGGTCTTGTGTAGATGTGTTCTTTGCCATATCACACGCACTTCATCTACTGAGCCCAGAACAGGGAAGGAACGCTCTATGGCTATTTCCATTAACGGAAAGAGATAAAAAGAAATGCACTCGCAAACACACAAACACACATACATACACTAAAATTTATGATAATTTCAAACATAAAGAACACTCTGCATTAAAAGTGTGGGCACATTTTCTGTCTCTTCCCTGGGTGCGTCTGTCCTAAGCTACTGATACCTGCTCATAACAATGATACCATGACATGGAGGAAAAGCTGAAATTCAAACAGTTCACGGTAACCTTCATTCATATTTTACCAATATTCCAAAATAATGCTCTTTAGAGTAAGTGTTCTGTAGTTCAGAGAGAATAGGAAATTACATTTGGTTTTTACTCTCTTTATGAAAACCAATGATTAAGATTATTAACCTTAACGTTTGTCTTTCATGATGTGGTTTCCAAGAGTGGATGCCATTTATTCTGTGCCATCTTCCCCAGTCTGAGTTTATCTGACATTTTATTATAGCATGACTCACGATGCATGTTCCCCACTCAATAACACAAGGTAGGTAGTGTTTGTGTCCTTGTCACTGTGTGCAACTAGGACCCTTGGGCTGGCGAGAGTATAGAGCTTCACGGATAAGCTCCTGACTGCTCCTTCATATTCAATGAGTGCATATCAAGAGGCATCTTTCATTTTATTGTTATTTTTTGTCTCAGATGAGCATTCAGAAGCATGGAAGCACATTGTAGACAACACCAATATCTTTCCCTTTCTCTTTTATTTTGTTCATTTTTTTTCCCCCAACGCTGGGTATGGAGCTCAGGGTCCCACACCTGCTAGGCAAGTGCTCTACCCCAGAGCAACATTCCTGCATTCAAGAGTCCTTAAAGAGTTAAAATATAAAAAAAAACCTTGACTAAATTGAACACAGCAGAGTTCTAGTTTTTCCACTCTGTGGATGCTTCCGTCTCGGGCAGAGTCAAGCAGAGCCTTTTTCTTCTACCTTCCTATCCGAAGTCAAATTATTTCCCGACAAAACAAGCAAGGAGTCATCTTCACACATGGCCTGACTGTGAGAGGAGATGATAGGCAGGCCAAGGAACGTTCCAGCAGATAAGGGATGAATAAAACTGAGGAAATGAGAAGAACAAGAACACCGCGTGGCAGTTTACAAGGTCCCGGTATGGTACCCATACTTCAGCTTGGACTTATCTTTCCAGCCTATACCAGCTCCACCAGCATTCGATCCTTCCCCCACAGTGATTTCCTACTTCCGTCTATTGTTGTCCATTTTAGCAGGAACAGTGGTGTCTTCCTGTAGGAAACACGTTTAATTAATTTGAGACCGAGTTTATCATCAGTTTCCTTAAATTGTCTAGTCGTGCCATTACTGAGAATGTGTTTAAAAGTCAATATTATTCTGGAGATACAGAGAGATGACAAGGTAGGGTCAATAAAGCCAGGTCCTCTAGACTGTTAGCTCACTCTGTGCCTAGCTATGTGATTCATCCATGAAATGAACCCGGTGCTCAGGAAAACATAATTCTCCTTGCCACTGAGACAGAAGGGTAGTGCTCCAGCACAGAGGCGACACTTTGCAATAAAATACAGAATGCTTCCGACCACATCCTTAACAGGAAAATAGCAAATGTATTACAGGGTCGGTTCTTTGTCACCATGGCCCCATTGCCTCACACCAGGAATGAAAGGAGCCAGCCACTTAGGGGCAATTCTTTTGAACAGTCTTGTTTATTCCGAGATTAACTTGGAGGATACTGCAGGTGTTTATTTTCAAATGTGCTTCTAATCTCCTCAAGCCACGTCCTCAGTCCTGTCAGATGGGAATGACGGAGCTTCCTCCCTGATGGCAGACAGGGCTGAATAAGGTGAACCGGTGGAAACCACCCAGCAGTACTGGAAGAAGAAATGAGCAGGTGGGAGTTGTTCGCATTTCATTTTCAGGGAGAAATTATAATTGAATGTTTAATCAAAGCTCCAAATAGATCATGTTCACAATAATTTACTTGCGAAAATTTTAAAGCACTTTTGCTAGGCTGCCACCCTGGCACATCACTGCAAAAAAATGCCTGGCTTTGTGTAATTTCAGGGTGTTTGTGTGTGTGTGTGTGTGTGTGTGTGTGTAGTCTTTCTACTAAACTAGGCAAAGCAAGATGTAAAATTCATACCTGGGATCTTTAGTGAGTTTTCCATTTAAGGTTAACTCTAACCCAGTTAACTGTTGGCATTGGTAATAGAAAGCAGGCTTCCTCACTGGCTGCCAAAGCTGGGCAATGAAAACTCAGTACCATCTGGGAACTTGCTAGAAATGCACACTCTTAGTACTACCCTAGATCTTCCCAGCCAGGAGCTCTGGAGTGGAGACTCTATACTCTGTGTCACACTGCAAGTGCCTGATAGTTTCTACGGTTGAAAGCCACTGCCCTGTTCCAGCAGAGTAACAAGGTCCATCACCAGCAACTGTCCCTTTTAATAAAACATCCTGTGTTCCTGGAGAGAAAGGAGACAACAGTACCCACTGGGTCATACCATTTTAAATGAAGAAAAAATAAGAGCACCTTATTTGCATCCCTAATGTATCTTAATTTCAACATTAGATTTGGCCAATAGGGTCTCCTCCTATTCTGCCTTTAATATCAGTTTGTCTTAATACTGTTTTCAGTTTGCAGGACTAAAGAAAACTACAGTTCTTTGAAAATTACCCTCTATCACTTGTCAGTCAACAGTGCTCAATCCCTTCCTCTTGTCTGCTGCCCAGAGTACAGAATAAAAATTCAAACAAGAATATTCATGTTTGCCTGGCTGGCTCACTGGGTATATTTAAAACTTTTCATTTCTGAGAATTTCAGTCATGCATACAATAAAATATGATCTTATCTACTCCTACTTTCTTCTTTGAATTTCCCCCATGTTCTTCCCAATATAATGACATACATACATATATACATATATATACACATATTAAATTAAGTATATATATATATATACACATATACATATATATATATATATATATATATATATATATATATATATATATATAGTCTACTAAGTCTAAATGATGTCCATATGTGCAAAGATGTGGAAGCATCCACACAGGCAAAGGAAACATGCCAGAGACAACATCTTTAATAATAATTCTCCCATCTTCAGCAGGTATACGCTATCAACGTTTAATGGGTGGAACCTGAAATTTATCTACTACATGTAGGCTGGAATTTGTGCTGGCTTGATCTTCTGTAGATACCATAGCTGCTATGAGTTCATGCTTAAATTAGCCATGCCATATCCAGAGAACAGCATTTCTCATCACCTCTGCCCATCTGTTGGTACCAATCTTCTTTCTGCTTTTTCTTCTGTATTGTTTCCTGAACTCTGGCAGTGGAAAGGTTAATAACCATTTCCCAGTTATAATGAATACTCTCTTATTCTTGTCCATTGAGTAGCTCCTCCGGTGCATTTAAAAAAGTTGGATATTGATTGATAATCTTATATTTTGGGTTGTGAGACCAGCCTTTAATGGCTGAGCCATCTCTCCAGCCCATGGGCCCATAATCTTGTATGAAGTAGTAAGAAGCAGAGAACAGTGAGGAGCCATTAAAGGTCTTGAGTGAATACTGTTTGACATGGCAAAAACCATATTAAGCCCCCCCCCCCCCCAATGCCTCAGACCTATAGAAGTGGCCTCCCTGGGGAAGACTTAAATGAAATTGGCAAAGTCTTCCTCTGGTATGAGTGTGCATGTTGACAGTGTGCGCACACATTAGCAAGCACAGTTTCCTAGTCCTGGATGACTGCAACCTGAGACTATTCCTGTACAGCACTGGCTCTCAACATTTCCTGATGCTGGGACCTTTTAATACAGTGCCACATGTTATACTGATCCCCAACCATAAAATCATTTTTGTTGTTACTTCATAACTGTAATTTTGCTACTGTTATAAATTGTAGTATAAATATCTGATATGCAGGAGAGCTAATAGGTGACTTCTGTGTAAAGGCCATTTGACTTCCAAAGGGGTTGAGACCCATAAGTTGAGAACCACTGCTCTACAGAAAATCTACCATGCTATATAACTCTTTCTTTCTGGGCTGTATATAATAAATGTGTGGAGGTTCTGTTATTGGATGCTTGGTACAGCGTGGGCAGAGAGAGCACAGCCCACCTGACTCAGCGTTTCTGCATGTGTTTCAGTTCCTACAGTCCTAATCACATTGTGGTTTCTAGGACTAAGTAGAGCTGGACAGGACAGAGAAATACAATTTCTTTTCAGTTAGGGATCAACCTTCAGTAGTAAATTTTAGGACAAACAGATTAGTTTTAATTTTAAATTTGCCTCATTTAGTCAAATGTCATATCCATTTCAAGAAGGAAAAGTGAGTGCACAAGTATCTTCTGGCTTGCAGCAAGCTTTTAGGGTTTTCCATTTTGAAAAACTTAGTTTTTACAATATGAAAATTATAGACGGAGTGACATTTAAACCTTTGCTTTTCATAGCATTTCACACTTACACCATTTTAAAAGACAGCTATTAACATTTACAAAAATCTTTCAGAAACCAAATGTTCTAACATGCAGAATTCCAATTATACTGTGTAAGAGGGTTATCAACCATTCTTCTACAAGAATTCTTTGAAGTGTCTGGTATTAAACCAAGAGCTAAAATGTCAGTTGCACATAGACAATAAATTAGGGTTTATAAAATCTTGTAAGATTTATTTAATATTACAATTTTGACCTTTAGGTTGCCTTCACCATAGCTTCTCTCTCTCTCTCTCTCTCTCTCTCTCTCTCTCTCTCTCCTACCCTGCTGTCTCTTTCTCATCTTACATGTATGCTATACAACATTATCTGACCTATGCATGCTGTGAGAATACTGCCTTTGCCTCCTGGCTCTCTAGCTCTCTCACTCCTCCCATTTAGAGCAACAAAACCCTGGTATACGGTGCCTATTTTTGTGCAGAGCATACTGGTAGAGTCATCAGGAAAATGTTACCCTTTTGTCCTGGAGTAGGAAGTCCTTCCTTGTGGGATGGATCCTGATGACAAGCTAGAGGCTGTATGTACAGGCACCACTCAGAATTCTTAGCTTTTTAGCAAGGAGGATAGAAGAGGAGGCATCTCACACATAGAACTGCAATTTTGAATGAGATTGACAAAAATTATAAGCAAAAAAAACCTTTCAGACAAAATTTTCATTATCCCCATTGAGAAAAACAAAAACAGAATTTTCCTAAAAGAATGCACATCAGTGAGGAGGGGAGTGCCATTTCTCTCACATCTTATAGGAGAAGCCTGCAAACAAAGTGTGTTCATTACTAAGAACTTTCCCAAGTGTAGTGAATGTAGAAGAGAGACAGGAGATACTAGAATGGAGAGATCAAGAGGCAATCATCTTGGTCTTTTCCAATTGTTGGTAACTGGGGAGTACATTCGGTCTTCCACGTACTAGAAAGTAGATTAGGCCTGAGTAGTTAGTTTATAAGAATGCTTTTAATTCAACTAAATTATCTCCTCTCCTCTCCTCTCCTCTCCTCTCCTCTCCTCTCCTCCCCTC
>LR749859.1:348036-380536 GCA_902729485.2 Mus minutoides
TTAAAGCTTTGTTTATGTATTAGAAATACTGAAACTAATGAGGAGATGGTGGTCAAACTGGCCTTTTTTACAATGAGAAATAAAGCCAACTGAACCGCTGTTGTACAGGATTCACATGCCAAAAGACAGAAACAGTTTTACAGTGTTATCACGTCTCTGGACTGTTTGGAATTATAAAACAGTACAAAGACAGCGAGAAACGAGAATCAGATATCCCAGAGAGGTATCTCAGAATGCCACCCACCCCACAAGTTACCAGTCTCCTGCCTCCACTCCACTTTACCATATCACTTCCCACCTGTATTGGTACAAAAGCTTCCTCCCTAGTCTGTCTGCTTCGGGAACCATCTTCCTCCAGTTGGAGCTGGGTGCTGTTACCAGTTTAATCTTCTTTCAGTTCTGAGATTATTACAATCCCTTTAAAAACCACTAATGGCTTCCTGCTGCCTGTAGATAATATTTGAAAGCTCTAATCTGGTCCACTAGGATTTAGCCACGGATTGTCAGGGTTTCCAGTTGCAAATTACAAAACCCAAAACAAAACAAATAATAACAATAACAACAGTAAAACCTCTTGTTGGTTTAAAGAAAAAAAAAACTGGATTTGAGAAGATGATATTATACAAATCACAGACTTGCTGGGAAGGCAACAGAAACAGGCCAGGAAGCTTGTCAAAAGAGCTAGTACTCAAAACCAGGCTACCAGCTTAGTTGGACAAAGGACTTCAGTGCTTGCCCCAGATGCCTAGCACTGAAGCAATCACCATGGCTACTGTCTTGTGCTACAGGCACCGTGCTAGTGTCAGTTGTAAAAAAAATCAAGGTGAAGGATGTTTCAGACCATTGCCCATACCTTACGGCAAGGACTATTGGGAAGGTAGTTGGCTCCACCTTTAAGGATCTCATCTGATATTTTCATGCATGTATCAGTATACTTTGGTTTTATTTGATCCTGACTGCCTTCCTTTATCCTGCCCCGTCCCCTGTTGCTGGACCCCTCCCCCCACTAACCTACCGCCCTCTCACCAGTAGTGATACTTAAACTCCTTCACTTTCCCTTGTTCCTCTCTCTGATTCCAATGTGAGAGGAATCTGAGAAGTCCTTACTGGAAAAGGGAAGAGATTGAAAATGCAGGGTGAGTGATAAATATTCAGGAGAGTCTCCTAACTTAATGTTTTGCTGGTAACAACTCATTATCCTACATACATACAAAATAAATAAGGAAGTAAATAAATAAACCACCCCAAAACTAGAAGAAACAAACAAACTAGGTAAACAAATAACTCTCCTCAACAAACTTTCAGTCTTTGTTTAATTTAGCAAACATGTAACGGCCCCCATATGCTCAGCTCTGTACTGAGTAATGAAAATAAAGCAAGAATCCGTATTTCTAGGAGATTTTAGTCTGGGTTAGAGATATATACAGACAGTGGACAGTCACAAAGCCTGTGCTATAGCAGTGTGAACGTAGCTAGCTTTGGGAATGCCTACACTGACTGGGTGGTGACAGTGACTCTGCCATCACATAGGGACAGGTTCTGGCTCTGGGTGTCTTTCCTCTTCTGCTCATCCACAAAACCATGCAGTGTATGCTTTCTACCCCACTGTATGTTCTACACCTTTCTCCTGCCTACCCTGCCTATGCAGCTGCCTTTAGACTTTGCCTGGATCTTTCTCTGTGACTTTGTGCAAGTGGGGTGTTCTCTCCCTGGAGACCATCTCCACTAGCAAGGCTTCTGCTGACTTACTGTTCTGCTGCAGCTCTGATGGGTGACCTTTAGCTGCTTCTGCTATCAGCCTCATCTCCAGTGTGCAGCATGAGGGACCTGTAAGTGACATTGACCTGTCTCTGGCTGCTAGCCAGTGTGTGTGTGTGTGTGTGTGTGTGTGTGTGTGTGTGTGTGTGTGTGTGTGTGTTTGTGTGTATGTGAATGTGTGAATGTGTGTGTTTCTGTGTTTGTCTGTGTTTGTGTGTGTGTGAGTGTGTGTATGTGAATGTGAGTGTGTGTCTGTGTTTGTGTGTATGTGTGAGTGTGTGTGTTTGTGTGTATGTGAATGTGTGAGTGTGTGTGTCTGTGTTTGTGTGTGTGTGTGTGTGTGTGTGTGTATGTGTGTTTACTGATCTTTTGTTTGCTTCCCACATATATTTTGGTAGTTTTATTTCACTGTCTCAGTGTATCAATGGATGATTTTTAGTGATTCCAGTTAAATCTTAGCTATTTTTTTCTGGACCCAATTTTGTGCATGTGCATGAGCGCACCTCTATGTCCAAGTGCATAAGATTTCGAGTTCTTAAAGCATGATCTGGGTAAAACCTAAATTCTGCATACTGTCATGGACCAGCAGAGCAGCTAAATGCTGGCCCAGAAATAGATTTTTCTCGTCCTTTCCACTTCTGAACTTTACTACCATTAGGGGAACCACAACGCATGGATGGACTGTTTGAGCTGTGGCATTGCAGAATTGGCATTGCATGGCTAGCTTTGTGTCTTTCTCTCCTGTAGCTTGTGGGTTCCCAGAGGCAAGTGTCTCCAATTCTTTATGGAAGGACTCAAAATCTCCATAAACCTGTCTCCAACTCAAGAGACAGATGTCGAATACATAAATAATTGAAATAAATGGTCTTCTTACTAGTAAGGAGGTTGGCAGCCTGAGTTTCACAGGACGACTTGACCTACTTAATATTTTCAAATGACGTGTACTGTCTCAACAGCTATCTGACTGCCTTCCAAGGGCGGAAGTGGATGGCAGGTGTGGGTTCTGGCCTGGTGGTTTGCTGGCTCTTTGGCGTTTTGGCAGGTGCTAGTAAAGACTGCTGGGGCGGCGAAGAAAGACTCCACAGAGCTCATGGCATTCCATGCTTTGTTTCTCTGGCTTTTATGAAACCAGATTACCCAGTAGAGATACAACTATGGCTTCATAAGGGTTGCTTCTTGAAACTGTGCTGTGACTGCCCACATCCATAGGAGAAGGTGCCTTCCACCCACTGCTTAAATACTAAATATGCAGTACCTTTCACATGTCCATGTTCATAGAGCAAGCATGTTAGTTGTAGTAGAAAATTGATTGATTTGAGCACTCTTAATATCTGTAAAGGAATTAATTCCAAGAACCCATGCCGATACCAGAATCAGAGAATATCTAAAGACATTGTATAAAATAATATGGTATTTAGATAAACCTATACATACCTTCTTTAAACCACCTATAGCCACTTAAAACACGATATCTATACAATTGTTACCTGATTCATTGTTACACAGTTTTTATGAGCAAGAAAGTAGTGTGTCTGTTTAGTACAGATACTTTTTCCTGCCTAATTAAAATCTGAGGTTAGTGGAAGCACAAGCCAGACAATAGAAACAGAACCTAGAAAATGGAGTAGAAGCAGTGGAGGGGAAAGTGAAGAGAGTTGACTCCTCCAGCTATGGTAATAGTGACTATCGGGGGACACAGGCTACATATTTGAACAAATTGAATTGTAGTTTCAATAGAGCTTGCCCTGCTGCTCTCCGCTCTCCTTTGCCTGTTGCTGTGGTTGGAATGAGAATAGCCGTCTGAGGCTAATGTGTTTGAATACTTAGTCCCCAGTTGGTTGAACTGTTTAGGAAGGATTAGGAGGTGCCACCACGTCACCGTCACCGGGGCCAGCTTTGAGGTTTCAGATGAGTGGTAGGATTCCCACTGTGCCCTCTGCCTCCTGCTTAGGAATGGAAGGAAGTGTGAGCAACTGCTGCCCCAGCTGTCCTTCTCCAGCTGCTTGCTTCTTGTTATTTCCTCCCCGCCGTCATGGACTGTAACCTTGGGCATTGTAAGCCACATTAAATGCTTCTGTTTATATGTTGCCCTGGTTTGGGTGTTTTATCACAGAAATAGAAAAGTGTCACCTGGAATGTCAATTTCCTGATTCATTCTGTGTGGAACCTTCTACCTTACACATGTAGCTAAGAGGGCTGTCAGATTGCCTGTTAGAATCTTTTATATTAGTCCTTCGTCTTCAAAACCAACATTGTATAGGTCATAGGAAGCATTCAATCAACTTTTACTGAATCAGTCAAAGTGAAAAATCACCACAAATTGATGTCATAATAGAATCAGAAGGTCAAATGTCCCCTCAGTACTGCTTTTAATCCCTTTCCTCAATGACCCTGGATGCTTTTTTTCTCCATCACTACACAGAGGATGTCTGGAGCTTCTGATTTATTTATTCTGACCCAGAGTCTCACACTGTAGCCCATGTTGGTCTCAAACTCAGTCTTCCTGCCTCAGTCCCCAAGGAACAGCACTACAAACACACACACACCAGCACAATCAGCTTCAAACCCCTCCCCTTGCCCAGCAGCTCTGGCCTAACACAGCTCCCTTATTTACATTAGAAAGTGCAACTTGTGGCTTGCTCTCTCCTTCTTTCCTCTTTACACACATGAGCCCGTCTTCCACATGAGATTCTGAGCCCATTCCTTATCTCAGAGAGACACTGCTTCTTACATTATCCATTCTGCTGTATCCGCAGTTTCCAGCCGGCCCACATCCTCTCCAGCTATGTCACCTTCTGTTTCCTCCTGTTGTCACATTCTTTGATGAATGGCTGCACTCTCTTGCCTTATGGTTGTTTGCAACTCTCTATGCTAGGGACGGTGTCTGTTTTTTTGCCAATGTAGCAGCAAACAGCTCCATGGCTAAACTCAGCAGATATCTTCTCGTGCTTATCTCCATTCTCCTTTCTGACACATTTCAGCCCGTGCAGAACTCCTGTCTCCAGTCTTTGATTCTCAGCACCAACATCTCTCTTACCCTGTCATTGCTTTTCCTGTCTCTCCAAATCTCTGCTTTTGTCTTGATTGCTTTTGTCTAACTGCCTACCAGTTGTTATCTTTCCTCGTTAGTCTCTTCTCCTTTCCCCCATAACATATGCTCCCTAGAAAACCACAGCTCACTGGTGAGCTCTACATCTATGAGTGAAAATGTTGTTTCTGCTTGTGATGCTCTCCCGGTTTATCTTCTGACTTTCTTACCTGACTCAGTCAGAAGTTTTTGTACTCTCTATTAAAGTTCACCCACCAATATGGCAACCCTTAGGTTCCCAGTTCAGCGTACACACATGTTTCTGTTCCCTAAGAACATGCTACTTATTGCCTGCAATGCCAACTTCTGTTTACTTCTCTTCCCCCCCAAGTAGAATGGAAGCTTTCTGCCAGTTCTTGTGCTTTATCCCTGGCAAAGTGCCTGTCACAGAGGAGGCGCTTCAGCGTTTGGGGAAAGAAGGAAAATATCAGATCTCTACTTGAACAAGTCTGGAGATGGATAGTAGGTTCTGTTTATCCAGGTTTTGTGCTGTTGATTAGCGCTTCTGGCCCACTTCCTCTACCCCACTGGGTCCATTCTGCTAGCTAAGGCTGCCCTAGTTCTCAGGAACACCTATACCATGTTTCCAGCTGTTTACCCTGATGCTTCCTCTTCCTGCCATTCATCAAAAACATGCTCACCTGCCACTGAGTACACCTTTTCTTGTTCCTGTAATCTACTGCTCAGACTAGATTCGATTATAACATGAACAACATACTCAGAGATGTCTATAGCTCATATGTGCACATCTAAAGTGGCTGTTGTCATAAACACCAAGATGACCCAAATATCCCCCAACACCTTTGTTCGTCTCCACGTTGCAAGAGACCAGAATTTGGCAGAATCAACGAGGAGCTGCTGCCAGCACCAGGTTATAAAAACAAGGCAGCTCTTCCTTCCCTCTCCCTCTGCCTCCAAGCGTCTCCTCAGTTATAGATGAAGTGACCTGCCACAGAGACCCACATGAAAGCGAACTGAGGTCTTTGACTGACAGCTCCTTGAGGTTGGAAGTAGATTCTCGGCCTCAGACCCCTGCAGATCAGAGGTAAAAAAAGATTAACTGTAGACCTATGAGAAAACAGGGAGATAGGCAAAACTGCACCAGGATAGCTGTCCCTCAGAGGCTGCCACAAAATGAGGATTGCTTGTGTCTGAAGCTGTTAGGCTATGGATACTATTTTATACAACAGTAGGCAGCAAACAGCGTTGGCCTGGATGCTCAGAACCAAAGTGCTTCCCACTCCTCCTCATATCCTGTCGTCTGAACCTCACCTAATCTGTTCTCACACAGCACCAGAGAAGACGGACTCTGACATCCGCCCTTTTCCTCAGGCTGTCCTCCCATCCTAACCACCCCTTTCTACCTATGTCCACTAGTCAGCATCTTTACTTCCATAAGGCCTGGCTGGCCACACCTACTGGTTGGGAAGGGCCTTCTCCTCTGAAGAACTCATACAACTACATTTGTTATTTTTCTTGCATGTAGCTGCTCTTGTCTGTGATGTCTCCATCTGAGTGGTTGTCTTGCTCTGTGAACTGATTCACCCAGTGTAGAGAACATAGAAATGTCTGTTGAATGAGAACATTATTCTTTCATGCTGTTTTGCAATCTCTTAGTAGGTCGCCTTTAGCCATTTTCATTTACACCGTGTCTTACTCCCTTATGCTGAACAGGTGAAGCATCTGGATCTCATCATCTGTGCCTAGTTGTTGGCCTTCTCATCTGCTTCAGGGTCCTGTCTTCAGCGATGAGACTTTCAAAGATGACATTGTTGCCTGGACAGTAATGGTTTCCACAGTTCTTTGATTTCCTGGAACACCCCGAAGAAGCAGGAGACCTTGTAATTCCATGTGTCTCATCATTTCTGCAGACATACCTGGAGAGCCAAGCTTTCCCACTGAGCTTTAGACTTAGGTTTTAATTTTTCAAGCTATTTGAAAGTCTAAATAAACTTCCCCTCTGCGAGCGTCCCTTTCATCAACTTCCATGACTCACTTCTTAACACGAAGATGCTAATATTCGAAAATGATTATACGAATGAGTGAACGAATTCGCTTTGCTTTTGGCTCCAGCACTGTATTTGATGTGAAAGCAACTGCATCCAATTCTTTTTCCACCTCAGTTGTGAAATTAAGGTACACATTTTATTTTATAGTTTGCAGGAGAATGGGGAAATGGCTGGAGTAAATGGGAAACTGGATCAAGAAAAAGACATTAAAAAAAGACCATATACATGGGAATGGGTGAGCAGATTTCTTTAGTGTTTGCATCAAGCATTTGGTGCTTAAAGGGCAGCATATAACAAGCCTATTTTTCAAGAAAAATCTAGTTACCCAGACTTGTAAAGAGGTGACTGTGAAAATCACTTTTGGTACTTTGAAGGAATTAAATTTGAGGTACCAGATGGTGACTGAGACTAGCGCGGCTTCAATTAATATGTAAGGGAAAAAGCACATTTTATGGCAAAATATTTAAATTCTCCCATTTGTGTGTCATGTCAGGGGACCAAGGCCTCAAGCTTTAAAAAATGAAGAGTTAGAGAGAGAGAGAGAGAGAGAGAGAGAGAGAGAAAGAGAGCAGAAAAAGAAGACAGACTGAGAGGCCATGTTTGCAAAAGACAAACCCGACCAAGGATATCTCAAACACACCTATAGTTACAAACCTAAAGATGGCTTAGAATTTAGCAACTAGAGTACAAAACATAACACGTACAGCAAAGTGGGCAACAGGTCTGAACATATGTCATCCCAAAATGAGAGCATGAATATGTATATGCAATAGACACACACTGTTATATATACTGAAGACCTACTTATGAGTGAAACCAACAATAGTCTATCAGCACACACCTAGGAGAGTGACCAAAACCTAGACTCCTGATAAATACCAAGCAAGGAGAACTCCAGGAGCTCATGGAATGGCCTGAGCTCTTCTGCTCATAGAAAGCCAAACTGGTACAGAAGGCAGCACGTGGAGGCTAGTGTAGTGAAAGTTAGTGATGTTGTAGTTGCAGGAGCCAGCGGTCATGCTCTTTAATATTTAATGAAATGGATTGAAAACTTGAGTCTTAACAAACTTAAACTTAACAAACCTACATGCAGGAACTGCAGGAGCTCATAGTTGTCAAAACTTGGAAGAAACCAAAAGGACCTTCAATATATGCATAAAGATGAAGGTCATATCTTTGTATTACAAGATATTTTGGGCACAAAAAGAAGGGGATTAAGCTCCATGGCAGAGTATCAAGCTCTCCCAGGTATGATCCTCCTTATTGGTTGTTTGGTGAAGGCCACATATACACCACTAACAAAATGGTTATACTTACAGGTTTTTGTACATATGCATCCATACACGTACATATTCATAACAATAATAAAGAAAAGGAGGCTATCAATGTTAGAGTGGAAGCAAATAGGAGGAGTTCAAAGGATTGTAGCTGGGAGTGGAGGGACAAGGGAAAGTGATGTCACTATTTTAATTAAAATCATATATTAAAAGTTTCTGAAAAGAAGCTAGAGTAATGTTAACTACTTATCTAAAAAGCTTCACAACGCACAACTCTAATACATGGTATTCTGGGGAAGGCAAAACTATTGAGGCAATTAAAAAACAACAAACTAAAAAAACTATCAGTTGTTGTCATAGGCTGGGATGAGGTATTCTCCATTGATAGAACACAGAAGATGTTTAGGGGTAGGATAATATTCTGTATGATAATAAAGTAGCTTTTAGACATTAGCACATCTATCAAAAGTCATAAAAATAATCTGGGTTAGGGATGTTGGTATAATCCAAGCACTTGGGAGGCTGATGCAGGAGGATCTGGAATTTGAAGCCTACTTTGACTATATAACAAGTCTCAGGTCAATGTAAACCTTGTGGATAGACTCTGTCTCTAAAGCTCCCAAATCCAAACCTAAATAAAAACAGAACATTCAATAACAAGAATAGACCCTGAATATTCAATAACAAGAATAGACCCTGAGGAGGCTGTCTGGTACATTAACTACATTGGGTGGTTCACTGATACTCAGTATTGATTGATATTGAGTGATTGATTTATGCTGGATATTTGAGTATAAGGGATATATGGAACCCTATATTTTCTAAAAGTACTACAAAAAAACAGATCACTGTTTGGATCTTACAATTTTTCTCTCCCCCTTTCTATGATTTCCCCCAAGCCTTCGGTGTGAGCCTTCGGTGTATTGGTTGTGTGGTGAATGTATCGATTGTCGTTGAATACTCCACTACCAGTTGTTCTTGGAGTTTGGACAGTTGTGGTTTTCTGTAATTACTCTATTTCAAAGGCCAGCATCTTTGCTGAAGCATGAGAGCTACACTTACCTGTGGATAAAAGGATAGGTATTTAGAATGAAGTTGGGAACTACACTTGCTCGAGAGACCAGTAGTAGTGGATATTCCTTTAGGGTCCATGACCTTACGGGCCACTGGTAATTAGCTAGGTTTACCATACCAAGTATCGTTTTTTCCTAATTGGCTACGTTTACCATACGAAGCATAACTTTCTCCCTGAGTTGTTCTTAAGTCATATTAGATAGCTGTTGGCTACTGCTGAGATAACAGTGCCACTGTTGTACCCTGTTGTATATCTGCTGTGTTTACCATTGTCTTAGTCCAAGGTTTTAAATGCTGGGTAGGATTGCTGACTGCTTTCTCCCTTGGCAGTGATTGGCTTTCTTTTGGAATAGATATTTTTCAGTTATGTGTGTGTATTTTATTTGATTATGATGTATTTTTGGTGCAATTTTCCATTTCAATTTGATCTTTCCTCCATTGTTTTTAAGAAAAAAACTTATTTATTTATTTATAATCTTATGTGTTTAAATGTTTAGTCTATGTGTATGACGTACACCATGTGGGTGCCTGGTACTCTCAGAGATTAGAACACAGTAGCAATTTTCCTGAAATTCGAGTTAAAAGTAGCTGTTAACAATCACATGGATGCTAGAAACTAAACCTGGCTCCTCTTCAAAAACTACTAGTGCTCTTAAACCCCGAGCCATCTCTTCATCTCTGTCTTCCATCCTTCCACCCCAGCCCCAAACTTAGGAAGTATCTCAGTAAAGGATGAATGCGTGTGTTGAGTGATGTAGTTCATCCTAACACTTTTCTGTATTTTTGGTCCAGATCCTGAGTGTGGTTTTTTTTTGGTATTGCTACCTGCCCCCACTTACTTGTGACCCAGCGGAAGATATGATCCTTCTGTACAAAAATCATAGCTGTGGGGTTTTGCTATGACCCCTCCACTAGCATCTCATTCATTCCAGATAAAATACAAAGTTCTAACTGAGTGGTGTTCTGTCTTAGGACCGTAACCCCAGAGCTTGAGAGGCAGACACAAGACGATCAGGAGTGCTAAAATAGCATTAGCTCCACAGTGAGACTGAGATTGTCCCGGTCTACAGGAGAAAAGAAAGAAAACAAAAACAATAAACCCGAGAAGATCTAACGTCCTCATAACAGTCTCTCCATCATATGATGGATTCAACTCAGCTCCCTAGAAACACCCTCACTGACGGTGTTTTTGGAGTAGTACCGCACCTTTTTGCCTTGTAGTTTTATTTATAGCATCTATACCCTGCTCCCCGATATACTAGAACCCCTTCTAGAAGGTAAACACTATTAGAACAGGAAGTATGTATCATTATAAAAAAATAACATGCTTATGATGCAAATCATGTCAGTATTCAGAGTTAAATGCCCTGTGCAATGAATAGTATGTTTACAGAACTGTTTACCTATGGCTACAGACTAACTTTATAATTCTGTCATTGTGTATAAGAGAAATTCTGCCAAGAGGGTAACACAGGAGAATCACGAGTTAGAAGACTGCCCGGGTGTACTGGCTAGGTTTGTGTCAACTTGACACAGCTGGAGTTATCACAGAGAAAGGAGCTTCAGTTGGGGAAATACCTCCATGAGATCTAGCTGTGAGGCATTTTCTCAATTAGTGATCAAGGGGCCCTTGTGGGTGGGACCATCTCTGGGCTGGCAGTCTTGGGTTCTATAAGAAAGCAGACTGAGCAAGTCAGAGGAAGCAAGCTAGTAAAGAACATCCCTCCATGGCTTCTGCACCAGCTCCTGCTTTCTGACCTGCTTGAGTTCCAGTCCTGACTTCCTTGGTGATGAACAGCAGTATGGAAGTGTAAGCCAAATAAACCCTTTCCTCCCCAACTTGCTTCTTGGTCATGATGTTTGTGCAGGAATAGAAACCCTGACTAAGACACTGGGTTATACAGCAAGACAATGTCCACACATATTCTCATGTGTGTGTGTGTGTGTGTGTGTGTGTGTGTGTGTGTCCCCACGGTAGAGCGTGCAGAGGAGAGAGATAAAGAGAGAGACAAAGAAAGAGAGAAAGACAGAGAGACAGAGAAAGACAGATACACACACACACACATACACACAGAGAGAGAGAGAGACAGAGAGAGAGAGACAGAGAGAGAGACAGAGAGACAGAGACAGAGAGAAACAGAGAGACAGAGAGACAGAGAAAGGCAGAAAGAAACAGAGAGAAAGACAGAAAAAAGACAGAGACAGAGAGAGGCCCTTTTTTTTGCCATCACCTCCCCTGTCCCTGTTCTCTCTAGCCTTTGGCAACACTCATCTTTGTATCTGTTTATTCTTGCCATCACTTACACATTTACTGTAAATGGAGTAACAGTGCATGTGGTCCTTTGTCACCTTCCATTTACTGTTATACTTCAGGGTTCATCTATATTATAGTGTGCATTGATATTTTGTCACCTAGTAATATCCCATAATAGCTTATGCCATACTTTGTTTATTCACCGCTTTATGGGCTCTGTATTGGTTTCCTTTCTTTTGGCTATTATGAATAATAGTGCCATGAGCATTTATGTACAAGTCACTGTGTGGGTGATTCTTTTCAATTCTCACAGGTAGACACATAGACGTGCAATTTCTGGGTTATATAGTCATCCTATTCTTGATTATTTGAGGAACCAAAATGTCATTTTTCACAGTGGTTATAAGAATTTATGTTCCCAGTCTGGAGTATAGCTAAGTGGTAGACAGTCTACCATGCGTGTGACGCTGAGGTTACTTCCAACGATAATACATTGCTTTTCTTTCCCAGTAACAGGCTGACTGAGGGTTCCAGTTTCTCTACAACCCTAGCAGCATTTAACATTTCTAGCAATCCTAAAACCTTCCTGCTGTGAAATACTGATATTTCACCATGGGCTTGTTTTTCATTACCCTGCTGAATAAGCATGCAAAACATCTTTTCTTGTATGTGTGTGTGTGTGTGTGTGTGTGTGTGTGTGTGTTGGCCATTTGTATTTCTTTTCTGGAGATATACCTATTCTAATCTTTTCCTGACTTTTGCATTAGGTGTTTATCTATCATTTATTGATTTGCAGGTATCTTTATACATTCTAGGCATGTCAGTTTTCAGGTATATGATTTACATTATGTCCCTCCCTTTCTTTTTCTTTTTGAGGCAAGGTTTTATCTGTGGTAAGTTCTGATTTTTAGAACTTGCTATATAGCCAGGCTGCCCTTGAGCTCACAGAGAACCATCTGCTACTGACTCTTAGAGTACTAGGATTAGAGGCTTATGTCACCATACCTGGCTTTTCACCTTTTCTCTTTTCCCTTCTCTTTTCTCTCCCCTCCCCTCCCCACCCCTCCCCTCCCCTCCCCTCCCCTCTCCTCTCCTCTCCTCTCCTCTCCTCTCCTCTCCTCTCTTCTCTTCTCTTTCCTTCCTTCCTTTGTCTTCCCTTTCCTCCCCTTTTCTATCTTCCTTTCTTTCTCTTTTTCCCATTTTCTTTTTCTTCTTCCTCCTCCTCCTCCTCTTCTTCTTTGTTTGTATTTTGAGACAGAAATTCTCCATGTAGTCTAGATGTCATGGAACTTGGTATGTAGACCAGGCTGGCCTCAAACTCACAAAGATCCATCTGCTTCTGCCTCTCAAGTGCAGGGATTAAAGATGTGTATCATCACCACCTTTCTCTTTACATTTTGTGGAACACTTCACATATTACACCTCTATTGTATACAAGTTTTTAAAATTTGATAGTATACAGTATTATTCTTTTCTTTTTGTTGCCTCTGATACACACACACACACACACACACACACACAGACACACACACACACACACACATACATACAAACACACAGACACACGCACACTTGAAACCATTAACTAATCCAGGATCAAAAAGTTTTGCATGTGTGCTTTCTACTAAGTTTCATACTTTAGCCTTAGATTTGGGTTTGTTTGCTTTATGTTATTTTTTTCAGATGAGATGCCTCTGTATCCGTGGCTCATCCCAAACTACTGGGCTCTGGTTTTCTCTACACTTTGCAGTACTTGGAATTATTAAGCATGTACCACCATGGCTGTCTCTCTGGTCTGGTTCGAATAGTTTTTGCATGTGATATAAAGTGAGTTAGCATTCAGTCTTACCATTTGCATGTGCATATCTGATTGTCCAGTACTGAACTGGGCAGCTGAAAACACTGCTCTTTCTTGGCAGAATAATTCAGGTGCTTTGTTGGAAATAATTGACTTATTTACTGGGAGGGGTAGCCTCTTCAGCACCTCTACCCATATGCCCATGCATGTCCCATCCTATTTTGTCTTTTTTAAAAAAAATATTTATTTATGTGTATAAATGAGTCTTGATGTGTGTTTATGTATAGTACCTAAGGGCAGGTGCCTGTGGAGGCCTGAAGAGGGAGGGCATCAGATTTCCTAAAATTGGAACTATAGGTGGTTGTTATATACCCAGTGTAGGTGCTGGGATCTGAACTAGGGTCCTTTGTAAGAGCCACGCATGCTCATAACTGCCGAAACATTTCTCCAGACTTTCCATCTTATCTTGATGACTGAAGCTTTGAGGTAGCCTTTAACACTGAAAAGTAGAAGTCTTCCAGCTTTGTTCTCTCTAAAGATTATTTTTGTTGTCCTAAAGTCTCTTGAGTTTCCATATGAATTTTGTGACTTGCTTGTCAATTTCTGCAAGTTGTCGGCTGAGATTTTCCTGGGGTGTATAGCTCATTTTAATAACTTCAGATCTGAGCAGGTATTTGTTGAATAAATGAATTTAACCAAAGACACCAGTGAAGGTCACTCATGGAAATGAAGGCAGGGATCAAGAATGGATCTTTAACTGCTCTTTTGTGAAAACTCACTCATTTTTTGTGATAAGTGTTTTAGATTTATAGTTATTTAGATTAAAGTTTCCCCCCCCCAATGGAATTTTGACCCACGAATCTCATGGATGACTATAATACTGTCACCTTCACAGCATTCAGAATCACCTAGGAGACAGATCTGTAGGTACATCTGCGAAGAATTTTCTAGATTAGCTTAGTTGAGGAGGGAAAAATCAACCCTTGATGTGTTCAGCATCATTCTAAGGACCAGGGTTTGGTAGGAAGAAAAAGAAGAAGGCAAACTGAGTGCTTCTATTCATTTTTTTCTCTGTGCTTCCTGTTTGTGATCAACCACCCGTGTTTCTATTGCTGTGCTGCTTTCTCTCCTTGCTGAACTGTATCCCCTGGAACTGTGAGCCACAATAAACTCATTCTCCCTTAAGGTGCCAAACTAAATCATTGTAAAACAGCACTGCAGTCATGGCCTCTGCCTGGGTTGCTGAGATGATGTCGAGGTGCTTTCTTGGCTTGGTTAGGTGTCGCAGCCCCAACCTCTGACCCACAGAGAGTGGGAATAAATGACACTGACTCCAAAAAGCAGGTTCAGAGCAGCTGCAGCTGCTTCTCTTTATTAGGAGGTTTCTCGCAGCTTCTCCAGCTTCCGTCAGTCATCAATCCTCAGTCAGTCATATCTCCTCAGGCTCTGGGACTATCCACACTTATCCTCTTCCACTCACTCACGTCACCTCACACCACCCAATCATAGATGCACACATCCAAGGCAGCGTGCAGGATTGGCTGATAGAATGGTCTCGGGAGATGTTGCACTAACCTCTCCAATGAGGTACACGTGCTGCTTTTACTGTCCATGATTGAGATTGAGGTAAACAAGCGAGGTCACCGGCTTTAGTATAGAGCCAGGGCGCCATCTTTGGCCCATGGGGCCGCGCCCGCTCCCCACAGTTAGGACTCAACAATTGTTGAATCTGGTACTATTATCTGTATCACCTTTCAGATGGAAATTTGCTTAAGAATGAATGAATCCATCTTCTACAAAAATCAGATTGTTACATTTTTAATTAAGTAATTAATTGTGTGTATGTTGCTTGATGGTCCATGAACCCGTGTGCCAAATGAGACTATCAGATGTCCTGCTCACTCTGTTGCTCTCTGCTTTATTTTCTTGAGACAGGGTCTCTCAATGACCCTAGAACTAGGCTAGTGGCCAGCAATTCACAGTGCTCCTCCTGTGTCAGACCCTTTACCTGCCTCAGGGCTGGGGTGACATGTGTATGTGATCACATCCACATTTTTAACATATTTTCTGGTGATTCACACTTGGGTCCTCACACTTGTGGCAGCAGGTGCTCTGACACCGAGCCAACTCCCAGCCCCTGGATTTTTATTTTATCTAATAGCTTGTATTATAATAAGGAAAACTAGAAATGGGTGAATATGTATGGCACATTTGGTCAATTCACTCTCATTTCATTGGGTCTGAAGTTCCCCACCCAACATCTCTTTGAAGAAGAAAGAAGAAGGAGAAACAGGTAGTTAGTGGAATAAACAAGTGCTTAAACTCCAAGCTGACAACCTTCGGGTTCAAGGCTCAACTCTGTTTCCTGGCTCTGTATCACCTCGAGTACAGAGATATGTGATTTACAGTTGTCTGTACATTCAGTGTGTAAAGTGTCTAGAATTGTTAAAGCACCATATTTTTGTCTTAAGTAAAATAAGGAAAATCTAATAAAAACCTGTAACTAATCGTGTCTTGCCATTACCCAAAGGCTCAATTCTCTAACTTGATCTAGTTGCTCTGTCTTTTCTCAGTCTCATCCAGTACCACCTTGTAACCATATTTCCAATCCGGATGCCAAAGGAAATCAGCTCATCAAATACTCAAGGCTCAATAAAAACCTGAAAAAAAAAAGTTTACTTACTTCACAGTACATATTTCCAACATCTGGCTCTGGTGAGAGTTACCTTGGCAGCCTGACACTCATGTAGAATAGCATGATGGCAGAAGTTCATTTTACACACACACACACACACACACACACACACACACACACACACCCCGATAAGAACCCAGGGAACAGGAATGGAAGAGGTTTGCTCTTTTATAACAACTTTATTTCCAAAGAACCACTGGGATCCCCTGTGAGTTACATTAATCCAAAGTAACACTCCTAGTACCTAATGATGCCCCTCTATATCCTGCATCTTAAAGGTCTTAACACACTGTTAATATCCCCACACTGGGGACCAATCTTCCAGTTCATGAACCCTCTGTAAGGGACTCCTCAGAGTCAGTACAGAACACACCCAGACACCAAGTTCTCAGCATGAAGGAGATTTATAACCCCAGAGGGCCAAGCAAAAGGCTGGGCTGTCTCTGGGTTAGGCAAAGGCAGACAACAGGTATTTTTTGCAGGAGTGAGTTTTTAAGGAGAAAAGGGGAGAGGTGTGCATTAGGATGAGTTGGTAAGTCCTGATTGAATTGCTGGATTTCAGTGTTTCCACAGGGATCAGTCTCTGGAATGAGTCATCGGTCAAATAAGGACATCGACCTTGGAGGAGAGCTTTGGGAATGTAATCTCATGGTTTATCAGGGGGAGAGGGAAAGGGCAAAACCTGTGGGAGCCAGCTTTGCCATGCTCGGGCCTGTTAAAACACTTTCATCTTTCAAATAACAATATCAAAAGTAGTAAATACATTACTGTCGAAAATTTGACAGAACAGTGATAGTATATGTCACTTAGAATACGTCTATGTGCAAGAAAGGCTTCTAAGCAACCACAATCTGGTGTGTCTCAGTTTGGTGCCATTTACTTTGAAAACAAGAAACCACCACCATCACCAACAACAATAACAAAAAAGAAATCAGGAGTCTGGGACTAAGTGGTTAAGAGTATTTGCTGCTCTTACAAAGGACTCAGGTTCAGTACTCATGTCCGTATGATGGCTTCCATCAGGTTCCATTTCTAGGGGATCAAATAATCCTCCTCTGGTTTCCCTGAAACCAGGCGTGCTTGCATCTGGTGCACATACACACATGCAGGCAAAGAACATCCATACATTCAAAGTTAAGTCTTTTTTTTTTTTTTTTTTTTTTTTTTTTTTTTTTTAACTATCAGAAGCTCTTTGCTTGGGTCGCAGTTTATAGTCCCTGGCGAGTCAGGCAACTCAATGAGCTACAGCTGACAGCAGATACCCAAGGAACATGAAGTGCTAAAAAGTTGGGAGAATTTGATTCTTTTCAGTCCAGTAACCAGAAGCATTTGATCTTTTATTACAGAATATGGTTGCTGTAAAAAGAAATGAAATGTCCTAAGTATTCAGGGTTGAATGACCACCAAAGCTTTCTATTTTCCCTGTTCAAACAGCCTTAACTTTATGTTGTGTATAATAATCTCTTAGCACGTTCAGCCCTTATAAAGAAAACGCATATTTTTTTTTCCTTACTGTGTGAAAATGGTCCCTTTAAAGTGCATATTTCAACAGAATGAACTTCTCTTCACATCATAGCTCTTTTTTATTAACAATTATTTTTCTTTTTTTTAGATTGGTCTTCTATTTTGCCTGGGTAAAACAAGTCAGGCAAAAGTAACATACAGGGATTTTTTTTTTCTTTTTTTGAAAGAGCAGAAAATGTGATTTTCTTTCAAACTCTGATTCTCATTGACAGATGCCCTGAAACCAGATACTGTGGGATCCCCAGAGCACCCTTGGGATCAGTGCTTAGCCATGCCTTGGATACAGTCCCACTGGGCTATATAACAGCAACTCCATAATTCAGCAGGGTGAGTCCAGCCCACCCCCTTTATTGGCACAGTGTAGAGGTTAAAGAGCAGTGTCTCCTCCAACTCCTCAGCATTAGACATTAGACTTCAGGACATTTTCTTAGACTATCACAGAATCAAGGGCACCGAGTTATAAAAACAAAACTTCCTCAGAAGGAAGCCTTCCTTAGAGAGAATGTTCTAGGAGGAAAGCCGTCTTGGTCAGGACACCACTGATTCACATTCAAGAAAAATTAGTTCCAGTTTTATTTTCAGATATCTTGGAATCTGCTCACTTGAGAGAGAGAGAAAAAAGTTTCTTTTTGGAAGTAAATTAATGTTTTGAAAAATAATTCCATTTGCTATGTCACGGTTAACTGGGAAAATATATTTAGTTACCAGTAAGTCCCAGTAAAATGTGTGTGTCTTCGATGTCTGGCTATATAGAAAAAAAAATAGAAACAGAGGTGCGATTGCTGTTGTATTGAGCTGTACTGGTCTTGAAGTTATGGTGGGAAATGATATTCATTTGACTTTTTTTTTAAACTTGATGGAATGGAGGTAGGAAGTCATTGGAGAAATATAGAGTAGAGAATCAATCTGCTTTACCTCTTGAGCCCCAGAGAAACTGATCCCAGCACGGCTAATTTTCGCTAGGAAACATGACAATATGTTTATATGTCTTAGCTACCAGAGTAGATCCAACACACCAATTTACACAGTGAGCTTGGGACTTGGAAAAAGTTTAGCCTGAGTATAGATCTGTCCATGAGTCTTTGGTGTAGAGTAGCTTCCCTTTGCCTCTGAGACTTTATTACCCTAAATGGTGTTTAGGAAAGGGGCAGCGAGAGCCAATACCTTAGCCCAGTGTACTTGAGAGGGAGACAGAAGGACATTCTTAACACTAACAAGAGTAATATGACAAGCCTGGATTTGGGGAAAATTGTATTTGAAAGACCTATAGCTATGAGGTCATGTATCTAGTGTTAGTAGAAAATGAATGTCTTACTTTACATGATCTTTTCAAAAATCTCTCCCCCAGATCAGGATTGGTCCCAGAGACTCAGGCATGCTTGGCAACTGCTCCAACACTGGGATATCTCACCAGCCTCTTAAGCATGAGTCAAAGTCCAGGTTACTATGCAACTTGGTCTCCATCCTCTCCGTGGAGTGTAGGTGTGAATCTTGAGGGATAAGATTAGTTCTGTCCTTCTCTGTCTTAGTCACCGTTCTGTTACTGTCATGAAACACCACGACTGAGCCTTCAACTGAGGTTATGCATACTTCTCATGTAAGTAAATTTAACCTTAGATTCAGAAGGTTAGTCCATAATCATCATGGCAGGGAACATGGCAGAAGGTGTGTCCCTAGAGCAGTAGCTAAGAGCTAACAACAACCCAAACCACAGACAGGAGACGGAAAGAAAGCGAGGCAAGGAATGGACTGGGCTTCTAATACCTCCAAGCTTAATCCCAGAGACATACCTCCTTCAACAAGATCACAACTCTTATTCCTTCTCAATCTACCAACTGGGAACTAATCCTTTAAGTTCATGAGCCCATAAAGGCCATTCTCATCCAAGTCACCACAGTAACACTCCAGANCCTGCATATCAATGACATTGCATTGTGTCACCGGGTGCAGAATAATGGGAGTCTGAGTCACTTGAGGAAAATACCGCCTTCAGCTAGATGGATTTGATCTGGGTCCTTTGGCCAATTTGTTCTTGATTTTATTCTTTAATCAAGGAAGCAAATGTGATCAAGAAAACTACCTGAAAGCCCTACAACAGATAAACACTTCAGTGCAGATACACACTAAAATGAAAAATATAACATAGCCAAATATAGTATGTATAAAAATATGTATTGCAATATTTCATGCTTGTTAGTGGAAATATTTTTACAACGTGTCTCCCAAGTGCAGAAAATAAATCAAGCCTTTAAAAAGAGACTGCAGATGATTCATTTAGTGCTGTCATAATATGGTGTTTTCTTTAATGAAAATTTATATCATTTTTCCTGAACTTGGTGGAATAAATTTATACTAAAAGGTGGGAGGGAGTGATAAGTTCAGGATGAAGCACAACCCAGGAATGGACTGACACACATTTTGTTTTGTTTTGTTTTGTTTTAACTAGAAGATTTCATATTCCAGCCATCATTAATGATGTAGAAATAGAACTGGTGGCCTTTGGCAGAGACACAGCACTTTCAGATGAGCCTCATGACACCAGAGACAAAAGGAACCACATCCAGATAACTGGTGCTGAAGCAGGCTCAGCCATGAATGTCTTCAGGTGGTGTGAACTGGAGTTAACAGCTGGCTAAGTTCACTGATTGCTCCTCCAGTATGAGGGTATGAAGAAAGACCCCAGGACCCAAGCAAAAAGCTTAGGGTAGCAGCTGGCTTCTGTAACTCTAGTGGGGGTGGGGGATGGGCAGTGGAGATAGGAGAATCCTAGAAGTTCCGTTGCCGGTCATCCTAGCCAAACCAATGAACTTCTAGATCATTGAGAGATCTAGTCTCAATAAGTGAATATGGAGGGGCTGGAAATTTGGCCCAGCTGTTAAGAGCATGAACCCAGAGGAGCTGGGTTCAATTCCTAGCACCTGTATCAGTCAGCCCTCAATCACTTGTAACTCTGGCTCCAGGGGAATCTGACACTAGTGACTTTTGCAGGCACTTATGTGCACATGCCCTTGAACAGATCACACACACACACACACACACACACACACACACACACACACTTACTTAAAAATAATAAAAATAATGTAAAATGAAGATAGAGATATGTTAAGGAAAGATACAAAACTAAGACAAAAACTTTGGGTCTCCATATTCATCTGCATGCATGTATAAACACCACACACACATACCACACATACCACATGCACACACATAATCATGCACACAGATGTATACACAGATGCATTTATCACATACATAGATACACAATGAATGTATAGCTATGTATATGTATGTGTGCTGTTTGTGTGATTTATAGTCCTAGAATATGAAGTAATGGCCCATAATAAACAAAGGGTGGAAACACTAGTTAGGACTAAAGAGAAGCTAGGTCTGGTGGTATAGGCCTATAAACTTGGGAGACTGAGGCAGGAGAATCACAAGTTCAAGGCCTACCTGGCCTACAGTGTGTATTCAGTACCAGCCAAGGTGATTTAAGTAGAGCCTGTCTCAAAATAAAAAGTAAAAATAGTATTCAAGTGCTCATTTAGTATGCTTCTCTCTTAAAATGATAATTATGGGGAGAGGGTGGCTTTTTAATGGGTTTAAAGTGAAAATTGACGTCATAGTATGATGTTTGACTTTACAAAAGTCTAAATTGGAACATCAATCAAAATCTTAAAATTACTCAGTACTGTATCACCCAAGGTCAAAGTGGAAGAAAAGAGGTCCAGTAATTTGACCATGGGACATTCACTATTAAGAATCGCTAATTACAGGAGTAGGACTTACGTGTGGGTAGGCAGAACAGAAAAATATTCTAAGGAAGAGTGTAGGGGATGTGCACTGGGAATCTTAGCACTTAGAGATGGGGAAGCCAGGGGAGAAGGCTTATGAGTTTAAGGACAATCTTAGTTATATTATGAGACCCTGTTTTTTGTTTTTGTTTTTTTAAATCAATGCATTCTTTCTTTAAGAAGTAGCAATAGCTGGGCAGTGGTGGCGCATGCCTTTAATCCCAGCACTTGGAGGCAGAGGCAGGCAGATTTGAGTTCGAGGCCAGCCTGGTCTACAGAGTGAGTTCCAGGTCAGCCAGGGCTACACAGAGAAACCCTGTCTCGAAAAAAACAAACAAGAAAACAAACAAACAAAGCAGTAGCAATAGCACATATGAAAGGCTGGGTATGTGGTTCAGTAGGAAATCCCTTGCTGGCCATGCATTTGGCCCTCCATTGGATACCAGAACCATATTTAGAAAAAGAAAAAAAAAGGAAGGAAGGAAGGAAGGAAGGAAGGAAGGAAGGAAGGAAGGAAGGAAGGAAGGAAGGAAGATGTCATGCTTGATAGTCACTGCCACTAAGACTAGACGAGAAACTAAGGAAGAGTCCTGGACGTGGCATGGCCGTAAGTTGCTGATGCAGGGAGAGCTGCCTCACTGGGGATAGTTGTGTGCAAAATCTCTACAAGTGAGTTCTGGGAAGCTGCCACAAGAGCCTTGCCTTCAGTGTCTGTCATCACAGAGGCTGGAGAAGCACTTCTGTTGCAAGTAATAAAAGACTGGAGAAAACTGTAGGCTCAGAAGCAGCAAGCACTCCTGAACTGGGACCTGGAGCCACTCTCCTCATGCTTCTCCAAGGGTATTCACTCTTTCTTTCTTTCTTTCTTTCTCTCTTTCTTTCTTTCTTTCTTTCTTTCTTTCTTTCTTTCTTTCTTTCTTTCTTTCTTTCTTTCTTTCTTTCTGAGAGGGAAATAAAGGGCTCAGATCCATTTTCAACGAGCAGGCAAAAAAGCTGGGGTTAAAGGCCAGTTCATTAGCTGACCCAAGTATAGATTTAGAAACCATTTTAATTCTTGAGTTGAGACTATGAATGATTGAGTTTATATACATGCATACTCTCTTGTGTGTGTGGTGTATGTCTGCATGGTGTGTGTGTGTGTGTGTGTGTGTGTGTGTGTGTGTGTGTATGTATGTATGTATGTATGTATGTTTGGATCCATTTTAATTTTTGTAAGATCTTCATGGGAAACTACTTAGAACAATTTAAGTATCCCTTGTGTGAGAATCACACACATGATTTTAAAAGTTTAGATCAGCCCAAGATGGACGTATATGCCTGCCACGCTGACCTTGTTTGGAGGTTGAATCAAGATACCATCAAGGGAAGACTGGGTTATATAGTGAGTCCCTGTATCAAATAAGAACAACAAAACAATTGTCATAAAACATATCTCAGAATACAGGACTCGATTCTGCAATACAGAGAGGGAAAACATTTGGTGCTATAAAATTCAGCTTATAACCAGTGGGTAAGTGTCATTAGCTTCCAGAATGCCCAGATTCAAATTCCAGGCCAGCCACATGCTGTGAAATCCTGGGCAGTTCATCTCCCACCTAGAACTCCACTTTTGTCTTCTACTTCATAAGACCATTGTGTAAACTCAATCACCTAACATGGTAAAACATTCTAACCCTTTCATGGAATGTGCTAAGAGCAGGAGATGTTAGATATTAATGGTCTCTTGATTGTCATTTGCACACTTTATTATAAACACATAATTACTACTTTGCAAAGGACATGCTTGCTTTTAGTGCAAGGAAAACAGGGCACACAAAGAGACAATTACAGAATAAAACCTTTTATTTCTCAAGACCTGTCTTTTTGCTGTTTCTTTTGCCTCATGGTTTGCATTGAGGTTTCTTGGGGTGATCTGCCCATATGATTCCCTCTCAGAGGCTTATGTTGGCCCCTCTGTGTAAGGTTAATGCCAACTTTTGTTGTGTGGCCAATGGACCTATCTGTTCTTCTCTGAGCACATTCTGAGGCTCTTATTTATCTTCGGATTTGTTCTCTGTCTCCTCTACCATGTCATAAACTGCATTTCTTCTCATCTGAGTTCCTAGTGTCTGAAAACTTGGCAAATAGAAGACAGCTAATTTTAAGTGCACTACAGCACACTATGTTGAGGATAGTGGAGGGTGCACAAAAATGTGTTGTCCTGTATACATGGCAATGCCCTTAATAGAAGACCTTGAAATGGAAAGGGAAATATGGGCACATATTTCAGAATTATATCATTCATGGACACATTTATTTTTTTAATCAGTGGAAAAAGATTATTCCCCTCAGGACATTGGTACTCGTGGTGTTACTAGAACACTAAGTGGATATCTAAAAATATTAGCACCTATACCTACGAATGGGGAGTTGGAAGTCCTTTGGCAATCCTTGTGACTCACTGAAAATGGTCTGAAACTGAGCAGTTAATGACCTCTTTCTTGTCTTCTCTCTTACCCAATCCACTCTGGCGCATCTGATCAGATCCAGGGTGATCACAGACTTCAAAAGAGGTTAGGGTCAGCTCTGCAGGGCACAGAGAAAAGAGAGGGAAAGTGCAGTGAGCACAAAGGCCATCAAATCTGAATACACATCTCTCTGACTGAACCCACAAAGCCTGAGAATTGTGACAGCGATTAGTTTTGGCTTAGGATCGCACTGGTAGGCCTGTACCGACAGGCTGGCATTTAAATGACCAGAGCTTGTTTTTGCTTGCAGCAAAGAGCAAGCAAGGAACACTACCCATGTGCCTTTCCCCCAGGAGTCTTTAAGTGCAACTGTTCAAACGTTTAGTTATCAGGATGGTTTGGAGCAGGGAATGTGCGGTGGCTTCTGTAGTTGCTTTCGGTGAGCACCTAGTCTATAGTAATGTTCAATCACTACCCAATCACGCCGATGGAAACTTAAACCTGAATTTGAGACCATACCTTTCTAGTCCTTTTTCAGACAGAATTTGGGATAGTAGGCATATGCGAATACAGTAAATAATCCACCCTGGCCCTTAAGAACCAACCTTAAAGAAAGTAATCCAAATCATCTGCAGTTAGTGCTCCAATCTTGGCTCAACTACGTTGTCAGGTCCAGCAGAGAACGGGAGAATGGGCTCTGAGTATGAATGAAACCCTCAAGGGGATCAGTGGACAGGCAGAGAGAGAGAGAGAGAGAGAGAGAGAGCACTGTAGTAACTGCTGAAGAATACCTACCTGAGCTACCATCTTGCCTTCAAGGCTACATTTAGAGTTTCCAGAAGTTTTAAAGCCTATTTTTATAGTAAGTTTTTATAATAATAGAAACATGGTATCAGGCTCTCTGAAAAAAATTTTTTTTAAATGTGAGAGGTAACATTTCCAACCAAACCTACCCACAACGCAACGTGCAGCCAGGAGGGTCTCTGGGACTTCCCTTGTATGACTGAATGTTTACACTAATTGTGACTCCCCTGCTCTTTCGAGAATCAATGTGCTTGGAGGCATTGTTCAAAACCAGTTCCAGCAATGCTTTTTGTTTGTCCTAGAAAGACAATAGAATCTACAGCACAGCTGGAATTTCTAGTGAACTGTTGGCCATCTACTGTCAATGCCTAACAGTATACAGAGAATGAGTCCGTGATTAGGGGTGTTTGGCTGAGTTTAAAAGTAACAAATTCTTCAGAGATCTTGGACCTTGGTTGTATTAGTTGCACATCTTACGAGAAAAAAATACTTTGATTTGACAGGTATGTTTTCTAGGAAAAAAAAATCCCTCAAGAGTCCCAAAATGGTCATCTTGGCTTTCCTCACAGACAATGTAAAGAGACAACAACTCTATAGCAACCAGAACTCGGGGTTATTCTCATTGTAGAAAGATAAGATTTGTCAGTAGGAAAACATACATATGTATAACCCTACCTCACTCCCATCTGTGCTGGAGAGTGAATCCAGGACCTGGTACATGCCAGCCACATTTTTTCATACAAACTGATATTTATCTGTAGTAAGAGCATTGCTCCCTCTGACCCAAGGACTCATATATATGGGCAGTATACTTTGATCACCCACAGTGATTTTGAGCAACTTACAAAGTATGGAGTCAGTACACAGCCATTAAGAGCAGCGAATTGGTTTATTTTATTTCTTTCTTTTAGTACACACCAGAGTGTGTTTTAACCTTTCATTATTGCTCACTTAATTAGGAAAAATGACCGCAAATATCTTTTACATACTGTACTATTCTTCAGAAAATGTAAGGAGGTCCTTGGCATTCAAGGGTTGGGTTTTGCTTTTCACAAATCTTGCGTGAACAGAGCCATATGAATTCCAATTATTTTTATCCCTTGAGAAGTTTAAATTAGTGCTTTTATGCACAGGGCAACCTGAGGCTTTTGGATGTCCAAAAGAAACCGAATGTGTCATTTAAATAACCGGCCTTAGCGATGTAGCCGGGATATTACTGTTATCATCTCCATCACCTGCTCCTCTTTCCAGTCCTTAAAATAACACCATTTTCTAATGAGGAAGGGACAAGCCTTCCTAGACTCCAGTCAATGTCCAGTTTGTAACTTTCTCTTGAGCTTCTTGTATGGTCACCTATTACTGCCATCCAAAGACCCACAGGGCAGGCAGGTTTCCAAGCCCTGAATGCATGCCTGCTACAGTTTGACCCTCCAAGGTGCTATCTCTTTCCTAGGAGAAAACAATCTGGTACAGCACAGTCCCTTGAAACCATCCAATTCGATCTGTGATTCCTGTTGAGATACGCATTACATCACGTTCTATTTTTGGCTTCTTACATTAATCAAAAACCCATCCCATTTATTAAACAGCTCCCTGGAGCTCAGGAATTTGGCATGCAGAGGGGGAAGCAAGCAATGACAAACCCCATGAAGGTAGGGGACATGTGAGCAATTTCAAGTGACCGAGTGGCCTCTTTATCTCTTGGTGACCTAACCGTGGAATGGAGTTGTCTTGTTTGGGAAATCAAACCTGGAGCCATGGGTCAGCCACAGAGCGGGAACAGTGTCCCAGTCCAGCAGGTTTTCCGGAGCTGCTGATGAGTTTGACCTTTGCAAGAAATGCACAGAGCCTTGATTTTTTGCAGTTAACCTTTGTATGTTGGAACCCCTCTGTGAAACTTACCCACAGACCAGGGAAGCTCAAATCCAGAGACATACACATTTCCTGAAAGAGCAATTTCCAGCAGGCACATGCACTCGCATCCTCAGAGGATGAAGACATCGAATCCACTTCCAATTATTCTCCCAACCGTGTTTTTTCAAGCGTTTATAGCCATCTTCCTCTGGAGCAGGAAGAGTGAGAGTCCTCAGTGCTCTGATACCCCTGAATTTAAATGCATGAGTTACTCTCCAGTATCCCCCTTTATAGAAATGGGTGATAGGAATGGAAATTATATGTATTCAGAATTTGCTAAGAGTCACTGAAATCATTTCCCTACTATTAAGTAACAGTCAAGTGTATGTGTTGTGGGGGAAGGGTGGATATGACATTAATAGCATCACTTTTTGCCAGATATAACAAAAGGAAAGCCATTTTGATGTGGCGGTGTCTCAAATGTATCCTTTTCCCCAGACCTACTGAATAGTCACCACAAGTGTAGGGAACTTAGAACATTACGAAATGAGTCTAGTAGCATTCTTTTTAATGTTATCGGCACATATTCACTATACGCAGTGATGAGTTTTTTCTTTTAAAATATTTATGAATTTATTTATGTGTTTGTGTGTGTACCACATCTGTATAGGAGCTTGAGGGGGGGGGCAGATAAAAGAGGGCATCAGGTCCCCTGGAAGTGAAGTTATAAGAAATTGAGAGCTTCCAGGTGGGTGTTGAGAACCAAACCTGTCCTCCACATGCACAGCAAATGTTCTTAACCTCTGAGCCATCTCCTTAGGCCCCTGATGGAGTTCTCTGCAGCCCTCATCTCACAGGCTTGCTTTCTGAGCCTGTGTTGTCTCTAGGGTACGTTCACATGTTACTATGGATAGAAAACCAAGTTCCAAAGAGGTTAAAGAGGATGTCAGTGGTGATCAGCAGTAGTCTCGGCGTGTTAACCGTCTCCTTTCTGTGATTATAGTGACGGCTCTGACAACAGAGGTAAGGGAAAACGGCTTCCAAAGGCACTTGATCTGTCTATACAGCCCTCCATCCTGCTGCTACCTGCTTACTATATTCATTTAGAATCCCTGTCAATGTGCACGACAACCCTGAGGAACAACTCCCACCTTAGAAATGACCCAGCCACTCAGAAACATTTTTGCCAGCCAACCCTATGGGGAGATGGGAAGGGGGGAAGAGGAGGAGGAGGAGGAGGAGGAGGAGGAGGAGGAGGAGGAGGAGGAGAAGACGACTTCTAGATACTCCCATTAGAGGTAGGGATCTGGGAAGGGAGGATACACCACAAAATATTGAACAAAGAACTAATGAGTGCCAAGGTCATTCATGGACCCATCTGCTCACCTCCCCGCGGATGAGCCAGAGAAACTAACATAGGAGGGATGGTTAGTGAGATTCACCAGCCAGGTTGCACATGCGCACTGGGGACATTGCAGGAAGTGCTGAGAATACAAATTCCAGGTCCGGCTACAAATAACTCTGAGCAAAGACCGGGTGTGAAGAACTGTATGAGAAATGTTCAGGGCAAAGGAGAATTCAGGACTTGGAGGGGTTATTTCTGGTGGAGGCAACAGGAAAGGCTTTGTGTCTGGTGATGGGGCCCGTGATGGATGAGCAGGATTCAGCCCAAGTTCCAGTTCTCAGAAGTGAGGCTAATATATCACTGCCCCTTTGATTCCAGCTTTAGGATTGAAAGGTTTTGGAGAAGCATTTAAGATTCCAGTCACGTTTATAAAGTGAGGTCAAATGTACAAAGCTCTGCCATTGTGCACAGCTGCTTCACACTAGTGTGTCTGAGCCATTCTATTGCTAGATTCATATCATGGCTCGCCACCACCATCTTCTTCTTCTTCTTCTTCTTCTTCTTCTTCTTCTTCTTCTTCTTCTTCTTCTTCTTCTTCTTCTTCTTCTTCTTCTTCTTCTTCCTTTTCTCCTCCTCCTCTTCGTCCTCCTCCTCCTCTTCATCCTCCTCCTCCTTCTCCTCCTCCCCACCTCCTCCTCCTTCTATGAACTATTCTATAAAAGAGATATACAATATCACTCTCCATTTGAGGGCATACATCCAGCAAGACAGTCTCTTGCTCTCACTAGTAAGTGAGAAACTAATTTAGCATCTTTTTGACAAAGTGCTCAAAGAATGCTCAGTCCAGCAAGTCTGTGCTTAGAACACCATTGATTAGTGGGGCAGGCAAATGTGGAGAATCTTCTACAAAAAGAAGCTATTTCGGGAATGTGGGCTAATCAATCAGTATATTTAGTCCCTCCCACACCACCACACACACACACACACACACACACACACACACATACAAACACACACACACACACACACATACACACACACACACACACACACACACACACACACACACACGCATGGTAAAGTTTTCATAAAATAACAGAATAGTTTGGGGCAGCGGGGAAGTGGAGGCTAAGGGGCCCTTCTTTTGTTTCAGCTAACTATGGTTTCTCCCCTTCTGTGTTCAAGTAAGGGGACAGCTCCCAAAAGGACAGAATGTAGCATGGCTTGAAGTGACAGAAAAGGAAGGACAGAAGCACATGGATGGCAAGTACTGTTCTTACTGGAATAAGAATCTACCTGCTTCAGGGGACTGTCCCTTCTGTGTTTCCTGGCCAACCCTGGGCTAGCTCCTCAGAGCTCTCTAGGTCCTTAGTGTAGTAATTGTTGAACTTTTTGGTCACTAAAAGAGATTATTCCTTAAATCCTGATGCACTGTTTTCTCTGTAAATGTGGACCTCTAAGAAGTCAGTATGAGAAACGTGTTTTGTTTTGTTTTTTCCTTCAATGCAAAGCGGGTCCTCAGCAGGGGAGGGGGGGTGACTTTAATTAATTCGAGAAGACCTTTCCATTGAGAAGCAAAACACTGCCCTAGGCTCCTTAGAAAGGTTAGCAGGTCCCTTTCCCCTCTGCTGGTAAGAGGGAGGTGTAAATGTAGCCTATATTCTTGCCAGTGAGAGTGGTTTTTAGCAAAGAAGAACAAAACAAACAAGGGAGGAAAAAAAAAAAGCCTCGTTGGTAGTCTATTAACCTCTGCAGTATAACAACATTCATTCTAAGCCAGAATACAGAATCTTCCATCACAATAAAATGTGACTAAAGACCTCATCAATACTCATTTAGCAAATGCTTTGCAGTAGACCGTCATTTTCAAATACTTAGGACTTTCATTATTTCTTATTTCAGTGACCATGTTACAAAAAAAAAATTAAGTGAAATGGGATTAGGTTTGCCATTTGTCATTTATTGGGACTAGAAATCTGCTCTGACATGCGGGCACTCAGACCCAGGGCTTAATGCTTTCAGTAATTATAAGGATCATGTAGGGTATGTTGATTGGTGGGAGAGAAAAAAAATCTTTATTAACTGCTCAGAAATAGTTAATTCTTCATTAGTCAGAGCCCTACACTGGAGGCTGCTGCCATGAACCACGGATTAGAGTTTATGATAGTAATAACCTTTCTGAAAAAACATTCGTTACTATACTTAATGACCAGATTTTAGTGCATTAACCTTCCCACGGAGGTCAACTAACAAAATGGATGTTAACTGCTTGTAACAACCAATTCCTCTGAAATTAATATTTAGATGCCTTTGGTGTCAAAAAACCTTCCTTCCATATCAGGGCATTAAAAACACTTCTGAATTATTAATAGCAAGCAGAATTCAATGCCTGAAAGATTTTTCATTCCCGGGCTCTTTTTGCCTCAGCCTCTTCCAATTTAGAGTGCTTTGCTGCTGGAAGAAGGAAGGCATTCATGGAAATGAGGTCTCAAAAATGCATGTGGGTCAACAATGCGGGGCAGTTTGGAAAAGGTCACGCTTTAAGTTCAACAGAACTAAACATAATAGGAGTGCGAAAGGCAGCAGAGTGCACCCTGGGAGCCTGGCAGAGACAAACTCCCCGCCAGGCCCCAGGCTTCTCAGCGACAGCCCTATCACCACCTGTCAGGCGCTCCTTAACGACATTTTTGCCTCCCTTCTGCAACTGACCTCCTGACTGGGCTCCCTGCCCCTCCCCCTCCTTCAATTGGAAACAAACCACATTTGTGTCAAAACAACTTCTGAACTATTTCCTTCCCAAGCAACCCCAGAATATAAAACATGTTCTGAATAGCTGCCCCATTCCCTGGAGGAATTTTATGATTTCGTTACTGCCGCACAGCATGTTCGGCTGCTTGGCCGAGGTAGCCTTGAGTCCCTGCCAAAGAATGAAGCAACACTATTATTAGCCTTCCCATTCAACAGCGACAAAACAGCCCATGTTTCTATTTTCAGATGGCTTTCTTCTGGTGCAATAGATATGCAGAAACCTGAACCTCAGGCCAGGACTCAGACCGGCAGGGCTAGGCAGCTATCTATTGCCAAAACACAGAGGCCTGAAGGGGAAAATGTTTTAATGGAAGTATTTTTAGGCAGAGGTCAAATGCAGATAAGCTGCCAAAGCTTTGCCTGCCAAAAACCTTGGCTGGTTTATACTAATTCTGTTGAGGTTGGGCTTCGCACATGTCTACCACGAGAAATCTGCACTGTTTGATAATTTTATTAGACCACAATGCAGCTGTATGTGTGACGTGATCATCAAACCAGCCCCAACGTGGATGGAAAGAGGGACATGTAAAAATCATGCAGTGAGGATCTAGAGAGAGGCTCAGCAGATAAGAGCACTTGATGCTCTTCCATAGGAGTTCCGATCTCAGCACATGTCCGGGATCCTGTATCTTCCGCTTCTAGGAATCGAACTCCTCCTGGGTCTCTGTGCACCTGCGCGCTCACGTACCCTGACCTCCGCGCACTTAATAAAACCTTACCAAAAATGCAGACATGAAGAGGCTAAGTCTTCTGATAGTCCCAGCGACAAGCCACCCAGTCATTGAATCCAGAAGGGCCAGATGATAAACGGGCATTCTAGGCTGGCTTTTTCTAATGGGTACTTATGAAATACTGAAAATTCCATGCGGACAGAGATCATTACAGTATCGGGCCTGGCTTTCATTTGTAAATAAGGTTTTCCAGTTGATCATTTGTCCAGGACAAATTCGGTGTAAGACTGATTTTACTTTAACTAGGTTTTTTTATTGCTATGGCAATGGTTACTACTGCACCATAATGCGGCTATTATTATTATTATTATTATCATTATTGTTATAGCTGGTTTTTCTCTTGTATGTATTGTTGGAAGACATGAAGATTCACAAGTGAGAAATAAAGACTCCTTTCACAGTATGGTAGATTTCACATATTTAACTTCAGAATTTCATTTAATGATCTCTCCTTTGTAAGTCTAATATTTCTAAGACAAAGTGTTATTGTTTTTAACTTGTCTTTGCAGAAATTTCCATATTTCTTCCCAAATCAGTCCACAGAACACATAGGTTTACAGTATTCTTGTGCACCATTATGAAATCTGCTGTATGGATATTTTTAAGTGATATTCTTCTCTCTGAAAATTTATTTTTCAATTATACTGCAATAACCACGCTTTATACACTGTTAGCCAAATCATGTAAAAAAATTATGGGAGATATTTGTAAAGAAAATTAACTGTTTTTTTCAAAAGGTTCCTATAATTTGTTTTTCAGATGTCAACTCCCCTTGAAGGTATATTTGCATGTTCAGCTCTAGTTTCCTCAATGACAGACACATATGTTTTGTTTTAACCACTGAATATCTAGAAATAAATGTTATATTAGTTGCTCATTTTTGATTAGTAGTGAATGATTGTTTCTCTTGTTTATTGAACACTTAGAATTCCTCCTGAGTAAATGAATTTAGTCTTTTTTTTTTTTTTTAGAATATAGTGTTTAATTTCTGCACTTATATTTAAAGAAAAAATAGCCAAGCCTGGTAGTGTATTCCTGTAATCTCAGGCCTCATGAGGTTGGCTGACACAGGAAGAAGACTTTGACTTTAAAGCTCACTTGGCCCACAGCATGAATCCCTATCTCAAACAACTGAAAAATCACAAAATAGAACCAATAGGAAGAATTCATAAATCGGAGGGGGAAAAGTGAGACAGTACTTTTGTTTTTCAGATGTTGTTTCCTGGGGAGGGGGGTGGGG
>LR749859.1:385536-435536 GCA_902729485.2 Mus minutoides
TCCTCCAGTCTCGTGATGCCCCTATACACATGCCTGAGAGGCTTTTCTCAGATCACTTACTATGGGTTTGTTCCAGAGACTTCATTTACTGATCCTTTGGAGGAAAAGTCGCCTTCGCCATTAGGGAATCACAGCTTGCTTTTCTTCTCTGGTCTAGTGATCCCACCTTGTAAAAGTCATTCTTGCATCATTTTCGACTTCATATGTTTAAATAAATGAGCAGAACAATTTTAAAAGGCCACAATATGCTGCATTCATGCCTATATATTTAAAGCAAAGAAGGTGATGGTGTTGAGAACCTGAACTCTTGGTTGCCTGTGAAAACAATTTTGAAAAGGGCAGAACCTTTAGAGGTAGAACCTAGCAGAAGGTGAAAGGCTATGTGAGCACAGGAGATAGAAACGGGCAAGCCATTTTATGGTAGAGAACAGTGAAAGTAAACAGGTTTTCCTTGATCAAAAGCAGGGTGCAGCCTCAGTTGTGTTACCCCCATCTTTCTTAACCAAGGTCAGAGGTGTCAGAAGTGTTTAGGTCAAAATGTCTTTGGTTCTATCCTAGCTAGTGGCCAGGGAAGCTGGCATGTGCGTGTGTGCTTGTGTGCATGTGTGCATGTGTGCATGAGTGTGTGTGTGTGTGTGTGTGTGTGTGTGTGTTTTCTTATTATGACTATTCTTTTGCCTGGAATCTATATGGGTTGAGGACTGGGCTGGAACTTGTTTGACCAGTTCATCCCTTTCTGTCCCTCTCCCTGAAAGCCTTATTAACTCCCAGATGGAAACCCTCAATGGTATGTCATTTCCAGGGACCAGCTCCAATAAAATTTTTTATTTAGTTATTAATTTATTTAATATGTATGACAGATTACATATTGTAGATTACAGATGGTTGTGAGTTGCCATGAAGATTCTGGGAATTAAACTTGGATCCTCTGGAAGAACAGCCAGTGCTCCTAACCACTGACCACCTTGTTAGTCCCTTTATTATAGCTTAGAAGAAGTGCTTTGCTAACTCAGTAATCAAGGAGTGAACACAACACTTGTCAAATGATTATAATTCACTGTTGATTATTAAAAGGGAATAGTTTTGTGTCTTTGTAGATTTTAATTACA
Organism: Mus minutoides; assembly: GCA_902729485.2. Lineage (NCBI taxonomy): Eukaryota > Metazoa > Chordata > Mammalia > Rodentia > Muridae > Mus > Mus minutoides. The sequence continues at coordinate 386,646 of LR749859.1, forward strand.
TTTCTTAGTTGGAGAAGCAATCTGAATAATGGAAAGTCTTCCTAAATCTTCATTTTGAGGAAAAAGATAGGCAATAATTATTTTTTTCTTTAATAACTATACACTGTACAAAAATGCTCAATCATTATGTGAACACAATGTTTATCATTAATATTAACATATATTAATACATTATAATAAAATATCAATTACATTACCTTTTTTTGTTTTATTTTGTGTGTTTGTTTTTATTTGTTTTTCTGTAGACCAGGCTGGCCTCAAACTCAGAAATCCACCTGCCTCTGCCTCCCAAGTGCTAGTATTAAAGGCGTGTACCACCACTGCCCGGCTCAATTTTTTTTTTTTTTTTTGGACATTCAGTTCTTTTACTTTGACAAAATACCTGAGAAGCAACTTTCAGATAGGAAGAGGTCATTTTGACTCACAGCTTAAAGACACTGTTATACTGTGGAAGGCACTGTGAAGGATACATGAAGAGATGGGCTACGGTGCACTTGCAGTTAGAAGGTAGTCATAAATGCTGGTCCTGTTTATTTAGCTCAGGACCCTAACCCATAGAATGCTACTGCTCACATTTAGGATGGGTCTGTCTATCTCAATTCACCCAATCTGAAACTCTCCTATAGACATGCCAAGAATTTTGTTTTTCATAGAAATTCTACATACCGTCAGGTGAGCCAAGTGTCTAAACTAAAAAAAAAATGGTTAAATGCAATATGATATTGAATTTCTTTTTAAAAAATTATTAAAAGGGTAGATATTGCAAAATATCCAAGACTTAATATTGAGTTTAAAATGATTATAGCAATATATATGGGTCAAGTTCATTTGTGTAATGGTAAGAAAATGGTGGCATATCCCTATAATTTCATAGATCTGGAAGTTTCTGGAAGGCTCCTGGTGTGAAGAAACAATGACTGGACTTCTACTTTGTAACCTTTGTTCCCATTGTCCTCCTACCTTATAACCTCTGTTTCTGTTGGAGACTTACTTCTCCAATCATAGCCTTATCTTAAATGTGTAGTAGTTTAAAATAGAAAAAGAAAGTTAAAATCTACAAAAACAATCAAACAAGCAAAATCCCAGGGGACTAGAAAGATGGCTTGGTGGGCTGGAGAGATGGCTCAGTGGTTAAGAGCACTCACTGGCTGGTCTTGCAGGGGACCCACATTCAATCGACAGCACCCACAGGATGGCTTACCCAAGGCATCTGATGTCCTCTTCTGACCTGCATCTCAGGCACACATTTGTATATGCTGCCAAAATGCTCATGCCTAAAATAATACTATAAATGAAGATAAAAGGAAACCTACAAAAAGCAGTTTAGTTTCAGTGTGTACTGTCTTTAAGAACTGGCATGCAGGGAGCACACAGTGTGAGGAATTACTGAAGGGCTCTCTAAATCGAGTCCTGCTTCTTAATGCCTTTATTGATCAAGAGCCCATTTTAGAAAAGCATTGTCTATTTGATTATTTACTTAAATAACACGTAACCTGATATTTCTTTTTAAAAATCTATTCTCTTGCCCTGGAAGGAGACCTGCTACAAAAGAATATAAGATCGCTTAGGAATCAAATTCTGCAGAAATTATTTTCTTTCTAATAAACTTAACTTGCAGGAAGGATTTCAAACTTTAATATGAAAGTTCACGCTTCTCAGCAATGGTAGAAAGAGGCTGAGGGAAATGAGAAGCGTATTTTCTATCTCGCCAAGTCCAATACCGTTTCAGATAATGCCGTGGTCTCTGCCAGATCTGTCAAAGAAGAAGTCAGCCGCAGCTCCACGCCTCCCCTGCAAGGCAAACAGAGAATTAAGGAGCTGGATGCTTATCCTGGCAACCTAGGAAAAAAAATTAAATTTCCATTTCATGAAGGGAAAAGTGTTAAATCAAACAGATTTGGGTGTGAAATAAGTACGTGGTAAATACAATTTCTGCAGATGTTAAGAAAGTCCACCCAGACTACATGACAACGGTCTGGAGAGACAACGGCATGCAATTGGTTAGCTCTGTAGGATGCTGTAGGAGGGAGGAGGTAACTTCTGTGGACCCTGTACATTTCCCTGGCAGGGTGCACTAAGAAGGTCTATTTCACAGGGAGTTAAATATTCACATTCTGGATAGCAAACCCAGCTACCCTCCACGTGCGTGGCCCAGGCTCACTGCAGGTGAGCCAGGTGAGCAAACCCAGCTGTCCAGCATCTGCCAATCCCAAGCCCATTGCAGGTGAGCCAAGTGAGCAAACTCAGCCACACCCGGATCTGAGTATCCTGGGGCCAATGGAGGTGAGCAAGACCAGCTACCCTCCACTTGAGTGTTTGTGGCCCACTGGGGGTGAGACGGGGTGGGGCGGGGGAGTGGGGAGGCGTTCAGCGTCTAGCTGGGGAGGCAGGTCTCTTGTGGAGATCATTCACAAAGAACAAGCTTTGTGTTGACATAACACCACATTATTCACTTTAGCCCTTCAGGGATTGAGTGCTAGCTGTGTTATATAGACTTCTCCATGCTAATGTGATCAAATGATTTTTAAAATCTAATTTGCAAACAGGGAAAGAGAGAGATTTGCTGGCTAATAATAGCACTTGTCACTGATGAAGAACCCACTACAAATTCCCCAATGTACAGCCATTCTCTCTAAACTGCACGTGGAGCCTGAACACCTAGAATTACTAATTCTAGCTTATAGCAGAAGAAACTGAGGCTGTAGACAGCTATGGGATTGAACTGGGAATCAAGCCTGCCTCAACTGGACCCCAAGGCCATTGAGTATGTGAGCCATATAAGGCCTTGTAGATCCCAGTGAAGAGAAATGGAGATGGGGAAGGGAGTGTGGGTAAATCTTCAAACTCTTCCATCCCCACTCTCCAACAGCACTTAAAAAAGAAAAGAGACAAAAGATAAATGTGTGTTCTATATGGAGTCAGCTCTGTATCCCTCTGAGGAAGTACCTCACCAGCTAAGCTCTCGTCTATTCTGCCAAGCTGGGATCAGCAAAGCAGACTGGCAGAATGAATGGTTTAAAAGAGGCAACACCAACCAAAGGCTTTCTTGTGGAGAGATGCCCCAAATTTGGGTCAAAGTCCTCCTATTCATTTCATCTCACGGAAGGTAGGCACTGCTGTCTGTCACCGTAATGCATGGCTACACTATTTGGGAAAACCATAGTTCTAATTAGATGAGCAAATAAATGTTCATTTCAATTTATTAATATAGCTGTAGGCCGTGTTACAATTTATCTCTGGGTTCTGAGACCAATCCATCTCGAGCTGGGAATCATTGTGGGGAAGTCACGGGTTTTAATAATGGATAAAGGCAGTGAATTATTCAAGCAGAAGGGAGCAAGCTTTGGTGCCTTCACTCACGTCTTTAATTAACTGTGAGATGCTGGGCTGTCTCTGGTTTCCAAGTTTATCTGCATCAGAACTGTGGAATTTTCCTAGGCTATGGCTATGTCACGTTCAGGCCCATGCTGATCCGAAAAGAGGTAGCTGGAGGTCTCACGCTGTCTCTCTGTCCTTTTATATTTTGAATTCTGTGTCTACTTAAACCTTACTTTTATGCAGCTTCTTGAGCAATGAACACCTTTCTTGATAAAAATCAACACTTACATCCCACTGCACCTCAGAATAAGACTTCAACGTGTGAACATTCAAAATATTTCAGTCCCTACATACGTTTGGGATTTACTCGGTAAACCAAAAAAAAAAAAAAAAAAAAAAAAAAAAAAAAAAAAAAGAAACAAAAAACAAAAAAATCCAAAAAACAGTTCTGGTTACCTCAGCTCACAGAGTTTGGTTTATAACATCTTTTTCTTTTATTTTAGCTGCTTAAAATAAAATACAAGTGTAAAAAAACATCTTCAGTCTTCATCTGATAGGGCCTCAAACAAACTAAACCTGCAGAGTACAACCTGCACCCTCCCTGTGGGAGAAAGATGAAATTTATGGACTTTGCTAGATGCCCAAGGGGTTCCAGTAACTTGGAGCTGCCCAGAGCCTCCCACTAAAGCCAGCATGGCTTCACATGGACTTTCCGAAGAGGGAAATATGAGTTGATAGACTGCCTCTGTGTAAATCAGTAGTTTTGCTGCGAACACGTTAATAACATGCTTAGATAATTGATTCTCCTTCTCTGGATGATCTATTTTGCTATTACCTGCTACCATGAAAGTTTAAAAAGAAGAAGTGCGCATGAACAGTTATACAGCAATTTAGGCTGTGACAAGAGAATTTTTCTTTCAATTTTGTCACACTAGAGAGAAGGGAAGGATGTAGGGGCAGTCTGTGCTCACCACTTCTGGGGAGAAATTGATTCACTATTTCTATAAATCAAAAGTCATGTTAAAAGCTCTGTGAAGCAAACAATGATGTATATGAATTAGCAGCCAGGCAGGAGTCAATACGAATCAAAGCGGCTTTCCGAAGGTATTGACATGCTCAGCAGTTCCTTAGGTTGAATACATTTAAGCCTTTATCCCCTGGGCATTGTTGACCCAAATGAATCTATTCGCTTTGAAATCAGACCTTAGTTGTGGCTAGAAATAAAATTGTATACACTGACCCAGATAGAATTCTTCCCCCCAACTGGGCAACTCTGGCTATGGCCTGCATGCAATATTTGTAGGTATTTGTTTGTTTGTTTGTTTGTTTTGGGGTGTGTGTGAGTGTGTGTGTATGTGTGTAGCCATGTCCCAAAATTTGTAATCTCTCAGGCTACCAATGTAAATGTAATCTTTAAGAATTTGGCCCAATTATGTTGTTTGGATATGGCAATTTTTTTTTCTTGCACTCTTAGTTTAAATATCCTTTAAGAGACTGATTTCAGGGTAAGGGAGTATTTGTTAATTTGAGAGTTTTACAAGGTAGCCCAAGTTGGCCTTGGATTGCAGCGCCTCCGACCTCAGCTTCTTCAGTGTTGCTGGAATGGTGGGACTGTAGGAAGGTGACCGACTCCGAAGACGTCAGTATCCTGAGTCTACTCTTCCATTGGAAATTGATTATTTCACTAGAAGCCGTGAGCATAACTTGTGTGTTTGAACACTGATTTTGTATCATGAGTCCATATTTTAGTAATTACTCAGACATTCTGTAAGAATTTGCTAAATTAATTAAAGCACACAAAAGGTCAGATATAATGAAGTGACCACAAAAGTCAGGGTGAGGATTTCTACCAAATACCAGGCATCATTAAACAGAAAGGCAAGCCATTGGATAAAGTTTTGGTCATTCTGTTAGTCAGAGAGGGGTTCTTTGTACCTCTTTTCTTTAAGAATATAACAAGCATCTAACTATATTTTCCCAAAGGGCCAATTGCAAATGACCTGACCATGGCACTTAACATAGGGACTAGTGCTTATTAGAAAGAGCATTGAGAATGTGGAAGTTATTCATCTCTTACAGCCCATGAAAAGGGAGAATTGTAAATTAAAATGTCTACATAGGTTCAACACTGCTCTTTCAGCCCTCCCCTCCCTTTGTCATGGCACAGCATTCAAGTGTGGGAACGTTTCTCGCAAACATGTGTAAATCACACATTTAGCCATGCTATATCCAGGAGCACCAAGCTAAGAGGACGAGACAGAGGAGGCAAAGGGCATTCAACAGTGCTCTCGCAGTTTGTCAATGAAACATTTACTCAAGAAGTTTATATGGTTGTAATAAAAGGGGGGCCCTCTTTCATGGCACCCTTTCATTTCCTAGCAGAATCTTTAAGAGGATTAATGGGGGGAGGTTGAGCTTATCCTTCGAGTCTCAGGATTGGTAATGCAGAGTTCTTAATAGATTGCCTCTGGATTTAGGATTACTGTGGTGAAAATTCTCGCAGGCTTTCAATAGAATAGAAAGCAGTTTGTTTGCCCTCCTTCCAGGAGAAGGGCTATTGACTCTGAGATGAAATGACCCAAGACTCAGAATTTGTTCCAACCATTCCCTCCCATTTCTGACATCGCAAATACTTGTGTGTTTTGGACTAATATGCACAATTTCTACCACTGCTGTGATGAAGATGAACTACCCATGCAAGTTTAATCACAACCAAGAGATGATTACAGTGTTCTTATGAAAGATCTGGTCTACATAAAAGGAAATTTCCCAGAAGGCAGGTGTATTCTTCTAGAAGCTGTGCATTCCCTGTCATTTTCTGAAGCATATCCTAGCAGTTCAGATAAACTATTTATGCTGTGGGGCGCTGAAGTGAATAAGTCACCCTTTTTCTTTTTCTGAGGAAGTTAGAGGCAGCCTTTGTTACCTCTCTTCTGAAAGAGTACAGTTCGGATGGATCATGCTGCTTCCGTCCCGTGACTTCACGCTATTTTTAGCACAAGGAAGATGTTAGTTGTAACAGTGTACAATGGGCTAATCAGCCATAATAGAGCTCACACGGTTCCCCCTTCACATGGTGCTTATTATGTGCCTTGAATGTAAACAGCTCTCTGCTCTGACAAAGATGGCAGTTTGCCATGGTGGGATTCAGTCTTCCCTAAAGCTCAGCAAACATTGAATAGTAACAAGCCCAGAGATGCTGGGAAAAAAAAAAAAAAAAAAAAAAAAAAGAAAAGACAGAACATTGTTTGAATTTATGTCATTTGCAGCCTTAGATAAAATTAGTTTTTTGCTGTTTGTACCCTTTCCTTCCTGTCTCCCTCCTCCAATTAGAGAGCATTCACACATGCCAGTTATCTGTGTATGAGAAATTATTTCTATTATTTCCCACCCACATTTAAAGAATCAACAAATCACATTTATGCAAAAGTCTTGAATGGTGACATCCCTCTGCGTTTTACAGCCATTGTGAACTATGTGGGACTTAATGTAATGACATGATGCTTGATCACAGAGAACTGAAGTCACTTGGAAGCATGTCAGAGACACTCCTATTGAAAATGACAATGCCAGAGACAAGCTTATTGTTTTATCATCTGTAGGTACCATTAGCAGATTCAATAGTTTGCTCTCAAAACAGATTTAGACCCGTTTAGTATAAAGCATACCATGGGTGGTGCAGCTCCCCGTGCTGTTATCAGCTCATGATTTTCTAGCTATAGAGGTTTAAGTGTTGTAAAATTTGTATCAAACTTATCCATCCACATAGTAAAAAATTAGACCATTTATAGAAAAACTGTCCTTGACATAGACCCTCTAAGCCAAGGGTCAATCTCTGATGAGGATTTTCACCTTTCTAACCACTCCATTTCTTGTTCCTCTCTGGAGATTGCTTTCTGAACTCTAAATAATAAGCTTACAGTTACATTTTGGATATATTCACCCAATATTTACCCAATGCCTACTGTCATTCTACACTTTTCTTAGACCAAGACAACAGTCCAACAAAATGGATAAAAGTCCCTATCCCTGGAGTTCCCAATCTATTGCGGGGGTAAGGAAGGGAGGCAGATAGTAAACAACATTTATGAATAATTTATGTTATATATTAAAAAAAAAGCAAACGTGACTGTAGAAGGAATGAAGCACATGGAAGAGGAATCTGTGCATAAGGTAGTTGCTGGGGATGGACTTCAGTTGATAGAGTGTGTGCCTGGCACACAATAAAGCCCTGGGCTCAGTCCCAGAATGGTATAGAATGGGAATGTTGGCACACATGTGTAATGCCAGTACTGAGGAGAAGAAGGCATGAGGATCAGAAAAACATAAACTGAGTCAGAAGCATGCTGGGCTAGGCTAAGGACCAGAAGGAGGGCATCGTGAGGAAGCAGAACTAGCCAAGGAGTGCAATGTGAGCCTTACTAGAGCAAGAGGTAGAAACCGATCAAGATGTTTCAGGGAGGGAGGTCTCAAAAATGGACAGTTCTAAGGCACATCTTTGTCTAAAAGCCAGCAATATAATATCCTTGGTTCCATTCTAGCCAGAGGCCAGAAATGCCATGGCTCCCTGGGGGCTCTGGTTCCTGTGCCAACTTATTGTCTGCTTTCTGTTCCTTTTACACCTCTGAATGAGTACCACTGCCTAGAGGATATATGTGAGGATGTGACCACCCAAACCACCTGTCCCTGGACTGACCAGCCCACTCCCAACCCTTCACATATATAACTTTGTTAGTCCCTAAACAGAGACCCTGCAGACCCTCACTAACAATCATCTTCAGAAACTCTGACTGCTTCCTTTTCCTTAAGGTTATTTGTGAGGCTATAGTAAACTTCTTTCTGAATATTTATTCTTCACATTTGTAAGACACTGGCCTGGCCTGGTACGGACCTGGGGTAACCTTAGTGGCAGTTGGTTCTCTAGAACCGTGGTCCTCCTCTCACCTACTGAGGTCTGTTCACCAAAGCAAGAAAGCCTTGGTTGCTCACAAGGACACCCCTCACTCCTTTCTTCCAGATATCAAATTGAAACTTGCAAAATATTGAAATTTGGATGCCTAACATCTAAGGCCGTTCTTGAATGGTACTCAGAGGGTAAGAAGAACAACAGAAAATATTTGAACAGATATTAATCATACTTAATCACACTAAAAGTCTGTTTTATGGAAGGAAAAAATAGGGTAAAAAATGAAAGCAAGTCATTTTAATGTTTTTATGGTGATGGTGGTAGGAAATGAAGAAACTCAAAGAAGACTAGTGGTCACAGGAGTATGGGAACCAGTGAAACTCCAGGATGCAGGATGCTTATGAGATTTTTATGATACACTATAATAGTTAACAGAATATTTGAGGATTTTTTTTGTTTGTTTGAATGGGTACTATTAACATGATAAGCTATAAAGGCAATGAGATGTATATCAAAGATTTGGCTATAATCATGTTAAGGTCAACATTCCTTTTAGACACTGATACATTTTAGAGACAGGAGAAGTATAAATTTTGTTTACATTTTGATCATTAGTCTGGGTGTAGTAGCACATACTTTTAATGCTAGTACTTGGGATCCAGAAACAGGTGAATCTGTAATATCAAGGCCTGTCTGGTCTACAGAGTGAGTTCCAGGGCAGCTAGGGCTACGTAGAGAGAATTTGTCTCAAAACTCACTAGAATGAGTACATGGTACTAATGTCATGAGTAGACAAACTCCACAGGCTGAAAAGAGAAGGCCAAAGAGTCACCACATGCTCCCATATTAAAAGTGTATGATGGAAAATCCTACCAAGAGTAATGACAACAATGGTGGAGAAAAACAAAGTCCGGCTACATGTACATGTCAGTCTTCCAAGATTCTAAAAAATATAGCCTTGTTAGAGAAGAATTATGACTGCAAATGGAGATCCTTCTGCAAAGTCTAAGCTGACAATACAAGAATTACTTGGGTAGAAAATCTAAAATAGAATTGACATGGTGGTGATGGTGGTAGTAGTAGTAGTAATAGTAGTTGTAGTAGTAGTGATTTTAAAAAATAGTCTAAAGCAATGTCAACAGAAACGCCATACATTAATGAATAGCTTTAACAGAAAGTATGACAAATGTAGATGAAGACACATATGAATACACCTAGTAAGATCCTGGGAAGAAAAGTATTTTAAATGATGTAAGGCAGATCTGTAATGTGGATCCAAGCTAGGATGTGAACTGTAAGAGAAGTAAACTCGAACATATTTTAGCAAGCAGGCAAACAAACTAAACAAGTAAATCTGCATCTGGTGTTAGCTCATTGGGGACTACCTTCTGTTATCTGTTGCCCCATAGCTGGACAGTTTTTTATAAGCTTGGCACAAGCTAGAGTCATTTGGGAGACAGAACCTTAATGGAGAAAGTGTCTCCACCCAGATTGCCTATAGGCAAGCTTAGAGGGTATTTTCCTGGTTGATATGGGAGGACCCAATTAATTTTGGGTAGTGCCAACCCTGGGAAGGTAGTCCCTTGGTGTATAAGAAAGCAGGCAGAGTGGCTGAGGAGATTGCTAAGTGGCTAAGGGTACATACTGTTCTTCCTAGTGGCCTGAGTTCAATTCTAGGGTCCACATCAGGTGGCTTACCACTTCCTGTATCCCCATCTCCTGGGGGAATCTGACATTTCTAACCTCTTGGGCACTGCATTTCTGTGCACACACGCCCCCATCTACACATAATTAAGTAATAGAAGTAATTAAAAAAAGAAAAACAAAAAGAAAAAGAAATTAGGCAGAATAGCCACAAGGGACAAGCCAGTAAACAGGGTCCCTTCATGCTTTCTCTCTTTCAGTTCCTGCTTTCAGGTTCCTGCCTTGAATGGCCTCAGTGAAGGGATGTGACTTGAGAAATTATAAGAAGAAATAGACTCTTTCGCCACGAGTTGATATTATCCACGGTGTTGTAGCATAGCAACAGAAACCCCAACTAGACAGCCCTGTAACCAATCTCTCCGCAATGCAGAGACTGGAAATGATAAACAAAGGTCACAGTCTCAGTTCATTTGAATCAGGAATCCATGACTCAGTTTAGCAGAATGCCTTTTGCTTCAGATCACTTAGGTATTCATTCTCTTCTCTAGGATTTCTGTCATCAAGGAGCCCCAGTTGGAACATTTGATCCTGGGACCAGTCCTGTGGTTGCTAACAAACTTCAGTTCCTAGCAGGCTGCTGACTTGAGAGATCTGGCTCTCTGACCTCAGCTCATTGCTGTAATCCATGGTTCTAACTGTCCTGCTGCCAAGAGCAAAGTATCTGCGGATATTTTTAGCGTCAGAATGGGAAGAATGTTCCAGCCTAAAAATAAGGGAACCTTGCATCATGTCATAGGCAACATTTCCCAGGAAGTAGACAGTGTCATGCTGGTAAAATGTGGAAATCTGTTTGAATGGACATGCATCCTAGAGAGGAACATGTTAGAGTCTGGGATGAAGCCGGGAAGTAAGGGGTGAAAAAGTCTTAACCCTGAGCCATCAAGTAGCTCAGCAGGTAGACACCAAGCCTAAGGCCCCGTATTTAATTCCCAGGACTTCTATGGTAGAAAAGAGAAAGCCAGCTGCCTTGAACTGTCTTCTGATCTTCCCATACACACCTGGAATGGGACTTACAGACAATTGTGAGCAGCCATGTGCGTGCTTTGAACTGAGCCAGGTCTTCTGCAAGAGCAGCCAGAGCTCTTAACTGTTGAGCCATCATCTTTCCATTCCCTGGCCTAAGAATTATTAACAACTTTAGTTTGAAAGGTGAAGAAGAGTCTGCAAAAAACTGTCTCAGGGCTGGGGAGATGGCTTAGTTAGTGAAAAGAAAAAATGCTTGACATATAGGTATGGCGACCTGAGCTCAATCTTCAGCAGTTATATAAGAAAGCCAGGCCCAGCAGCATGTGCATATAATCCCAAAGAGTATTAAAAAAAAAAAAATTCCGTGAGACCCCTCCTACTTCATTAATAGTCATATTCAAAAGGACCCAGCTTTATGACCTACTACACAGTCACTGTACTGTCGTATGGTCATATTGTCTTCAACAATAACCAGCAATAGGCCAGAAACTGGTTTTGGCTAAGATATTATTGTTATTATTGTTCTTGTTGTTATGGTTGACACAGGGTCTCACTCTGTAGCCTTGGTTGGCCTGGAATTCCTATGTAGACCAGACTAGTACACAGAGATCTATCCGACTCTGAGTCTGCTCAGCAAGCTACTCAGAGGAGACAAAACACAGTCAGTAATAGGGGTCCCAGCCCATGTTCTCCCAGGTGAGGAACGGTAAGGTCTGGGACTGATACTGTGATTCTCAGCCTCCTGTCTACCCAGACACGGCTCGGGACCACAGAGTGTGAGGAACAGTGATGCTTGGGTACACAATTCCTCTATGCACCAGGCAGGAAGGGGATGGTGGAGCCCAGAATGGGGCAGAGCCTAGTTTGGATCCGAGTGAGTGCTTAAAGTATTTTGAGGGTCTGAAAGAGTGAAGGCCTTCTCCCTTGAGATTTTGGCCAGGCTCTTTACTATGAAGGCCAACCCCAACTCCTTGTGTGGATCCTTGATGAAGGAGATGGTTCATCATCATAAGTTCTGTGACTCTAGAGAACCCTGACTAATCTTTGCTTGTCCAAACTGTTTTATTTTATGGCAGATGTGAATGCGAATGTGTTACTCAGTATGAACCAGGAATTAAATACCTTTTGTGGGAAGGTATGCTCAGGGAGGGAATCTCATTGACTAAACACTTGGGGGGGTCTATCTAGGTGCCTCATGAGCATGAAGAACTCCAGGTTTTTATGCTATGTGACCAGTTTTCACGGTCCTCTCTGTGAGATGTCATGGTTACATGTTCCAGGACAGGTAGAGCTTGGCAGGGAGCAGGTGCCATACCCTCAATTCTGAGGTTCCCTGGGGTTTTGAACCTTACCAGTTCTTCTGTGTGGTGGCACTGTCCACTTGCCTCACAGAGATCTGCCTTCCTCTGCCTCTCAAGTGCTGGCATGAAAGGCATATGTGCCACCATGCTAGGCTGACACTTTTTTTTTTTTTTTATGCAACAGATAACATAGACCTTTCTAGAACTCTAGAAATCTACCTTTTGATTTTATTACCAAGGCTGGCTATAAACTATATAGTATTCAGTTTTTCGTCACTGACAGGGCTAATTCGTTCTGACAGATTTTAAGGTACAAGTGACAGGACAAGTTCTGAAGTTGGTATGTAGTTTTTCCTGCATTTCATCCCTTTCACGGCTGGAAGTTGTTTGCAGTGTCTGAAATATGATAAATGCTGGGAAAACAGGATTTCTAGGTGCTATGTGATCTACGTAATGGATCAATTTGATGCTCTTTAGAGAGCCTAAGCAATCGGTGTCTCTCCAGGCTGCATGGTGAGAGAGGGCAAAAGAGAGCGCAATTCTTGACAATAGTGTACCTGTTACAGGGCTGTACTGGTTGGCATACCCTGCCCCTCCCCTAAACTTCTCCAGCTCAGAGTATGGACTGGCCCTTCCCTATATAATTCAACCATTTTGATTACCCTTCCTCTTTGTACCTTAGGGCTCACCTCCTGGATGCTGCACATGGTTCCCTTGATCTCCCGTCTCCTTTTCCCTCCCCCTCTACTCACATGGCACGCTCGGTCTGGTCATGGCCACTCTGGACTCTCCAGATACCCCTTCCTCTGTCTATGCTCTCCCACATATCTATGATGACCTTTCTCCTCTGCCATACCTAGGAACACTCATTTCGCTTTCTTTTTATTTCTTTATTTCTTTCATTAAATGAGTTCTCTATATCTATAACTATAGACTACATATCTGAAATGATATTACTTTCCTTTAGCAATGACAGTGCAGATTTATTAGCAATTGTGGTTGGTCAACATCTGCCTGGAGATTTACGTCAGTCTTTCCTAAGAAGTCATTTGGAGTCTGTAAGCCGTGATTAGTGACCAGTGAGGATGTGAAAGAGTCCATCATCCTTCGATTCTTCCTTTAGGAATGACAGTGAGAGCTGATACAAGTAGGAGACAAGAATTAGACAGGCAGCTCAGGGAAGGGACTCCAAACACACCACTTACAGAAATGTCCCTGGTCTTGGCCTGGTCGGACAGAGGACAAAAATCCCCTCAAAAATATTTTGGCCTCTAACCCATTTCCTAAATGATTTTAAGGTACCTTCTGCAGAGGGGACAATTCTCCAGCTTGGTTAGCCAACCACCTGACCAAGGCACCACCCCTCAGGGAAGCAGGTTTACATTGAACCGTGCTAAGGAGAATGGGAGGAATATGAAGCCCTTTATAGAGATGATGTGCTTTCTTTCCCAGAGTCTCTGCTCTTAGTGCAATTTTTTTCAGAGCTACCATAAGGCTCTCTTGAGACTGTCCATCTCTCTGAGTCCTGACTCAGAAAGGAATAACTTACCCTTTTTCTATTCTTCCTCTTCCTTCTCCTTCTCCTTCTCCTCCTCCTCTACCTCTTCCTTCTCCTTCTCTTAATCTTATTCTTCAAATGCTGCTATACTTAACTATATTTTCTTTGGTGCTTTGGGATTTTATTTTTTTACTCTTTTGCAGAAGCTCCCCTCCCTACCAATACTAGCTTGACTCAAGTATCATGGCGCTTTTCGTTTTTCTCTCTCCCTCCCTCTCCCTCCCTCCCCCCCCCCCCCCCCCCCTTTTTGGTATTCCTTCTTAGAGCAGCTGCCTAGATTTAGAATTTGGTATTGTGGGGGTTTTCTTTTGAAATTTAACAACATAAACAGTAATATTTGACACTTTATCTCCTTGGATAATGTTTTGTTGCCGGGCAGTGGTGGTACATGCCTTTAATCTCAACAGTTGGAAGGCAGAGGCAGGCAGATTTCTGAGTTTGAGGCCATCCTGGTCTACAGAGTGAATTCCAGGACAGCCAGGGCTACACAGAGAAACCCTGTCTCGAAAAACAAAAAACAAACATCAACAACAACAACAACAACAAAAAGATTTTGTTGTTTTTTTTCCAGCAGCACAGGAGGATTTAAGTCAAACACAAGCTAGCCAAGAGCTCTACCACTGAACTACAGGTATAGCTTTAGGCAGAGTTTTTGATTTGTTATCTTGACTAGAGATTAAGAGATTAAGTATCACCTTATTTAGCATTCCACATCAATGGTGATTGCCCTACAGACAAATGACTCTGGGTTTTATTTTGTTTTCTTAATAGGAAATTGGCTACCAAATAGTCTTGTAAACACAGAGTACATTATGTAGCTGTACTTTGCAGAGAGCTTCCTTGTTTCTTGATTCATAGATGATGTACCAAGAAGTGCCATTGATGTTCTGTGTTTTCAAATATCACTTGAACTCTAAGTATTCTCGAAAGGTGTCTGGCTAGTCCTCTTACTGTATTATATATTCATTTGAATAAATGGCCACAGATCCCTTTGGGGAGACACTAATCAGTGCTGAGAATATTTGCTAGAGTTACAGGGATTTCTCTTGTAGGATCCATTTACTTTTTAGTCATTAGATTTGGATATATGATCTGGACTAGGCAGACTTGAGAGTGGATCATTTAAGACCCTCCCATTTGTCCTTCCACATCAATAGCTCCTGTGCTATATATAGGCAAATGACTCACTGTTGGTGTTTTAAATTTCCTCGGAATACACAATGGCTTGGGTTCAGGAACTGGACAAGTGGTCATGATGTATTTACTGAGGCATCTGGTCTCTGGCCCTTTTGCTTAAAAAGAACTCAGCGAGAGAAATCCTGTAGCAGGTGCACGTGGCTATACTCTTTATTGCCTTGTTCAGTCCTTGGCTAAGGATGAACCCTTACCTCTCACTCCCCTCCCCCCAATAAAGACAAAATCTGGCAAAAGTAAAAGTAGAAGCTGTCATCTAATTACATTCTAGGTCACAGGATCACATCCTTTCTATAAGGGCAATCTAAGCTACACACTTCAGTGTCTACCATATAGTCACAGATAAGATTAAAAATATTCCCTAAACATGAAAGTCTCAAACAAAAAAATCTATATGTGAAAGTAAAACCAAATAAATATAAAGGGTTAACTTTTTAACTTCAGAAATTGTTGATACCTTCACATCATAGTACCAGTCTCTAACAAAAGTGATACAGTCTATAATTAATAAATAAAATATTTAAGCTGTCTATGACACTTAAAATAAGCACAGAATTGAAATAAAACAAACTAATGCACATGACACACAAACACACACACACACACACTCACAAACACACACACACACACACACACACACACACACACTACAACCTTCAAAACATCAACCTTACAAGAAATCAGAGCAATGCGGTGAGACAAGAAATAAGTATTTGTATCTAGCACATTTCCAGATTTTTGAGTTAAATATTTTAGTTTGGGTAAATGAATGCTGTTAGGTGCTCTCATGCACATCTAGCAGAAAAATAAATTCTTATCATTATGAAAATAAATTTAGCATAAAGGTTTAAGACTTGCTCCAAACAAATCCTTTACAAAATAATTCTACATCAAGAGTCCCTTGTAAGCAAATAACCAGAAATGTGGAAGGTTTGTGTGAATTTATGACTTATATATGAATATATTAATCTTAGCTTTATTTGTATATAAATCCAAAATGAAAAGCAACCACCCTCCCATGTTAGAAAGAGAGTTATATAAATTACATTATGTCTGTATGACACTGTAGTATACAATCATTAAATGAAAAAGTGTGGTGAGATTTCAGTGCCGAGAAATGATGTGGATGGAATAGGAAATGAACGTAAATCCACAGTGTATGTGTTATTACCTCATATGTGAACAATTTAACAGAAATGCATGTGAAAAATAGGACAAAAATACAAACATTAACTAGGGTGTCTTTGTTGTGTTTTTCTTCTGTCCTAAGTGACTATTGCTAGAAACTCCCCTTTACCTCCGTGCACTTTGGTGTTTCTCTCCCTCCTTCCTCCTTAATGCCCACCTGTCCCTTGGCATTCACTGGGAAGTGAGATGACTGTGCATCTGAACTGTGATGCTGTGCCAAGCTCACTCAATTCCATGTCAGAGATGGAGAGCCCAGTCTCCCACAAGATTCCTCTCACTTCATACTCAAGTTCTTAGTACAAGTTCTTAGGTTCCAAGCCATCTGTCCTTCTGACCAACTGGTTCCAAATTTGAGGATTCTTTCTACTTTCTTGGATTACCTAATTTTCTAGAATGGCTCATAGAATTCCAGGTAGTATTATATTTAGGTTTACAATTTTGTTTAAAAAAAAAGGGGGGGGGGATACATATCAAGACCAATGAAGAGATGTGTAGGTTGATATCTGAGACAGTCTTTAACAGGAACCTGCCATGTCCCCTGGGTAAGTTCCTCCCCCAATGCCCCATGAATTGTCCTCAACTTGGATGGTCACTTGAGCGTCAGGTATCCATAAGTATTGTTTGGATTTCATTCTATGGATTTTACTGATGAAAAGTTGGACACACAATTGCAATTATTCTTTGGTTTCTTCTCTCTTCTTCTGGGGTTAGGAAGTGAAGATGATTACACACAGCTTAAATCTCAAGCTCTTTATCAAATCAGTGGGTCTCCTGAGCATAGCCTGCTCTAGTCCTAATTCTAGTTAGAGACTCAGTATAGATAAACTCATCAGTATAAATTAGGTATGGAAAGAGGGGCCCATCATCAAAAGCAAGTCATTTATCACTTGGGAAATCCCAAGAGGTTAAGGCTCTCCTCTCTTCATTTATATTTCATGTATGTATTTATGTTGGTATAAGGGTGTTGGATCCCCTAGAACTGGAGTAACAAACAGTTGTGAGCTATCATGTGGGTGCTGGAAATTGAATCTGGCTCCTCTAGAAGAAAAGCCAGGGCTCCTAACTGCTGAACCATCTCTCCAACCCCCAACTAGCCAACTTCTTTACAGCAGTATCTGCTTACCCATTGGCTACCTCCCATATGGAAATACCATGTCTGGAAGTTTTTGGTCTCAGTTTTTGTTTTTCAGTAGAGTTCACCACATAGGAGAGTAAGAATACAATACATTAACATTTTGGTACTTGGCAGCAATTTATTACTGAAAACAGTGAGACAACAATAATCATACAGAAGGTGGGCTCTCTCTCTCTCTTTTGTTTGAGACAGGGTTTCTCTTTGTATCCCCAGTTGTCCTAGAACTCATCCTGTAGACCCCAACTAGCCTCGAACTCAGAGATTCTCCTGCCTCTACCTCTTGAGTACTGGGATTAAAGGTGTACACCACCACTGCCCTTCCAGGTGGTTTGTTTTTTTTTTTTTTTTTTTTTTTGGTTTTTCGAGACAGGGTTTCTCTGTATAGCCCTGGCTGTCCTGGAACTCACTTTGTAGACCAGGCTGGCCTCGAACTCAGAAATTCGCCTGCCTCTGCCTCCCGGGTGCTGGGATTAAAGGCGTGCGCCACCACGCCCGGCCCCAGGTGGTTTGTTTTTAAAAGAAGTCTTTCTTTTTCCTTGGTGATACCTGTTCACAGAAACATACTACTTATGTTTGAATGAAGAAATTAGTAGAAAATATATTAAATTTGTTCCAAGAAAGGCACTGTTATCAACAGGTATACAAGTCTAGAAGGCATTTACTAAGATGTCCAGATTTTTGATACACCCCTGCACCGCCCCCCCCCCCAAAGTAGCATAGACATGTAAATAATAATAGAGTCTATGATAGCTGATTAAGAAACAAGGTATTTTGCCTGGGCAGCACAGTAGAACTGTCCCCCTGGTAGTGGGGCAAAGGGTGGGGGTTGGGAGGTAGGGGTGTGCTTGCCATCTAACCAGTCTCTAGATCGTGAGTATGGGAGTGTTGACCCTGACACTTGGTTGCTAGACAAGGGGGTGGGATGAGGAAGAGATGCCCACTCCCCACAGCCTCTTGCTGCTTGCTGCAGGCAGTAGAGCTGGCCCCTGGGGTCATGAGAGCAGGAGAGCTGGCCTTGCCTCTCACTGGCTGCAGCACTCCAGAAAGCTGGCACTGAACCTCATCTGGGCAGCACAATACAGCTGCCCTGCTGGTATGGGTGTAGGAGAGAGAGCTGGCTCTGTCCCTTACCAGCTATAGCACTGGGTGAGTTAGTTGGGGCAGTGCTGGAGAACTCAGTCCGGTAGTGGGTGTACCGGAGAGAGCCGATGGGATAATCAGCTCAGCACCCAGGCCCAGATTCAGGGCTTTGATTTGGCGTACCCCAACATCTAGCCCACATATGAACTGCTGGATCCTATGCAGGGGCCAGTCCTACAGATTACACAGGGCATCAACAGAGTATTCCAGACGAGTCCCAATGAGGATCCAGTATTGATAGGGTAGCAGTAGCCCTGAGCCAGGACGAATGACTCATTGCAATGAACATTTCCAAGTATAGAAGTGTGGTCAAAAGGGTATACTGTGGGACACATTGTATCACAGTACAGCCCCACATTAAGATTTCTTTTTCCTGTGGGGGAAGGTTGCAAAGATGGAGGCTGGGTACAAAGGGACAGGAAGATGAATGGGACTGGGATGTATCATGTGAAATTCTCAAGAATCAATAAAAAGTTAAACTAGAAAGGAAGGAATGAGTGAAGAAAGGAAGGAAGGAAGGAAGGAAGGAAGGAAGAAAGAAAGAAAGAAAGAAAGAAAGAAAGAAAGAAAGAAAGAAAGAAAGGAAGGAAGGAAGAATGGAAGAATGGAAGGAAGGAGGTGTTATCAAGAAAGGAAGTGGACCAGAGTGGGAAGAAGGGTAGAAACTGAACAGTTCCAATTTCTAGAAGATTGGGACTATCATGGCTCATTTTATAGCATGTTCTCTCTCTCTCTCTCTCTCTCTCTCTCTCTCTCTCTCTCTGTGTGTGTGTGTGTGTGTGTGTGTGTGTGCGCACGCGTTTGTGTGTGTATGTGTGTATACTCTGCTTGAAAGTCATATTGGAACAGACAAACATGCTGGTGTGAATCAGGTGGACCAGACTCTATTTCCAGGAGACCCAGGCTAAGAAAGATGCTTTTATATGGAAGGTTCAGAATAAGTAACTCCACAGAAATTGGGAGTAGATCAACATTTATTAAGGGCTGGGAAGAGGAGCAAATGAGGCATACTGCTAGCTATTTTAGACGTTTTATACTATTCTATAAATTAACTACTGTCATAGTCATCAGGTTTGAGGATGTACTCAGCACCACTGAGTTTCTCATGTTAAATGTAGGAATTACACAGTTCAGTTTTAACTCAGTAAAGCTGTTTGTAGAGAGACAATAATACTTGACACAGGGCGTTTGGGCGAGGGTGTGGGCATTGCAGAGTCTTGCATTCTTTGAAGATCAGACTGACAAAACTTGTAGGAAACTGGATGAGAGGCACTAGAGAGTATGAAAAGGAGGTGCTAACACCATGCATTTTTAACCTGACTGTCAGAAAGGGTGGAACCCTTACTGGACTTGAGGAAGTCAGGGAGGGGCCAGGTCACAGAAGAAAATCAAGAGCCTCTTTCAAAAAAAATATATATGTTAATAAACTTGTTTCACCCTTAGCTCAGAAATTGTGGTAGGTACACTTGTTCTCTGCCTGTAGCATTAAAGCAGCCACAGTTTCTCTCATTCTCTATTTGCAAAGACTCATGTGTGGTCTTCAGGCTCTATGAGTTCTACTACTGGATTCAGCAAGGACCTCTCAAGAGCTTCCCATTCTATGCTGAACCACTACCTCATCCTCCACTGCCTCATCCTCCCTAACTGCTCTTCTTCCAGCATCTCTGGTTTCAGTGAGTAAGTTATTTGTTTATCTACCACCAGGCAGGATTTATACTCTTCCCTATAGGATCACTGGATCCTGAGGATTTTATTTTCTACAATACCTCCCCCCAGAGTCTCCATTCTCTGCATTTTCATCAAAAAGTTTGATATTAATCTTCATTGTCAGCTTAGCTGGATTTAGAGTCACTGGGGAAATACATCTCAGAGTTGATCCATGAGGGTATTTCCAGAAGTGTTTAACTGAAGAGAGAAGACCCACCCTGAATGTGGGTAGCATTGTCCATGGGGTAGGGTCCCAGAATGGATACAAAAAAGAAAGTGAAGTGAGCATCAGCAATTACCTCTTTCTATGTCTTGTTGGTAAATAGAACATTACTAGCCACCTCCAGCTTATGCCTCCATGCCCTTCCCACTGCAATGGACCAGACCCTGGCATTGAGAACCCTTTCTTTCCTTCCTTCCTTCCTTCCTTCCTTCCTTCCTTCCTTCCTTCCTTCCTTCCTTCCTTCCTTCCTTCCTTCCTTCCCTCCTTTGGTTCTGTCACATGTTTCATCCCTGCTGGAAGACAGGTATCTGACACAGTGAGCAATATGAACCCATTTCCACTGTGTGATCATTCACAAACCAGGAACAAGATCAGTCAGTGTTGAACCTGATTGTCACAGGTTGGGGTGTAATGGTCCCCACACAGGTAGATAATTTATTTAAGGTACTGCCACCCAATTTTAAAAAAAAAAGTTGTTTTCTACATCTTCTTTCTTTGAAATCCAACTACCTGTCCATGTTAATTCTCTTAATATGTAGCTCAGCTCATTTGCCAGCTCAAACACTTCAAAAATTGCTTCTGACCTAAGAATTTAAGGTCACACTCTTACAAGCAGCATGGGTCAGTTATTACAAAGGAAGACTTGTCTCCATGCTCAGTATTACAGTGCTCACTCTAGAATTCTGTACTTCCTTAGAAACTCAGAATAGGATCTTATTTGGAAATGGAGTCTTGGGTCTTTAGGGATGTTATCAAGTAAAAATGAGGTATTAGAGTGGGCCTTTGCCTAATTTTGGAAGAGAGCATATCATGTTATAATCCAGTCAGACATTGTCAAGAGCACCAAGGATTAACAGCTTCCCACCAAGGGGAAGGGGATAAGTGGAGAGGATATTCTACAAGTTTCAGAGAAAGTATGGCCTTCATTTCGGATTTTTCAGGAAAACAAGAAAGTAAATTTCAGTCATGACTGTGAAACTGTGGTGCTTTGAATATGCTTGGCCCATGGGAAGTGGCAGTATTAGGAGGTGTGACCTTGGAGTAGGTGTGCCCTTGTTGGAGGAAGTGTATCACTGTGGAGGATGGGCTTTGAGGTTCTATGCTCAAGCTCCACCAGGTGTGGAAGGGAGTTTCCTCCTAGTTGCCTGAGGAAGACAATTTTTTTCTGGCTACCTTTGGATCAAGATGTAAAACTCTTGGCTCATTCAACACCATGTCTGCCTGAACGGTGCCATGCTTCCCAGCATTGTGATGATGGACCGAACCTCTAAAATTGTAAGCCAACCCCAAATAAATGTTTTTCTTTATAAGAGTTGCCTTGGTCATAGTGACCCTTCATAGCAATGAAACCCTAAGACAGAAACTAACACAACTATCTAATTTAGATTTTTTTTTAAAAAACACTTAAATGAAATACTGATTATAAGTGGTTCCCTAGTTCCTCTTCTCTGAGCTCCTGATGACCTTATACCTAAGTTATAGTTTCATCAGTTCTGCCATAAACTGCATGTATTCATTTCCATGTCTTATTTTTGGGTCCTTTCTGCATCATGTTTCTCTGCATTATACCAATTTACATATCATTTATTCACTTACTGCACTGGCTCCACATGAGAGCAGAAGCTGTTTCTCAGATGTACTCCCGCTCTTAGCATATACAGAGCATGTAAGGCTTTCTGGGTGAACATGAGATGTCTATAAATACCTCTCTTAAAGGTCACCTCTTTTATCCTTTGTTCTCTTCTATCTGCCTCAAGGCCTGGTTTCTAACTCATATAGTTCTGAAATCATCTTGACTTTTGACATGTGAAATATGAATGGGCCCAGTGATACGTACTTCTGTGAAAGTTGTATTTAAGAAACTGTTCTGTGTATGGAGCCAGACTCTTAGCACTATAAAATAATTCCTACAAGAGAGTATAAGTGGTAAAAATAATGAAGGCATCAGCACAATTAACTTTAGGGATAGAGCAGAATGAAGAAGACTTCCCAATACGTGTTGTCTTAAGAGAAGACAAATGATGCTGCTTGAAATTGTGACTTGAAAACTGAGTAAACCATGAATCATCCCAGTGCACAAAGTAGTAATTGGAACAATGGAGAACAGGTTCTGTAAAGAGATGTCACTTTGGTTTTAGTGAAATAGGCCTTGGCCAATCATGGGTATGCTTGGTGAATGTTGGAACATGAAAACAATTCACATCATCTGGAAGGGTAGACACCTTTGTTTCTGATTTACATAATTCTTAAAGACAACATGTTTTGGGGAAAAAGATACCTCAGACTAGTCAAAACATTATGTGCCATTGCAGGAGACCACTGTATAAACAGCTATAGGATGAAGTATTTGAAGCATGGCTTAGTGTAAAAAGATATGCAGAATCAATTAAAAATACTTCAGACATTCTTCAGACTTATGTATCATCATTATCCTGCACTAATAAGTGAGCATTATCTTGGTAAGATGAAACTCTTTGCCTGTAGGTCTGTCCTGATAGACTCTGTCATGGCAAACCCAAGTCTTCTCCTTCCATCTGTATATGTTACCCATTCCATATCAGGCACAGCACAACTCCAAAAGAATTCTCCCTTATAAGGCGGTATATGAAATGATGATGAAATGGTAGAAAATTGTGGTGTCCCTTCTCCACCAACATAGTTGGTGCAATGACCGGAGCCGTGCCGCACCCAATGGCATCCATTGTGTTGTTAACTAGGCTAAGAGCCTGGTACCCCTACGGCCAGGTTCTGCACATCTTCTAGGTCACCGGGCTCCGCTCAGCTTACCAGAGGCCCACCTATGACCAGCCCACCTGCGCAACCTGCGAGATGTCACGAGACTTCAGGGTTCCCGCCAAACTCCAGAACGCCTATGCAGAAGAATGGGGGCGGGGTTTCCCTTCCTTTCTCCCCAAATGCTTGTCCACCATTAAACAGTCGTTCTAAGCAGAAGCAACTATGTAGCCTCAGAGTTCTTCTTTCTTCCCCCACTCCCTTAATTTCATTTCAGCTTCGGGCCAATCCTCCAGAAACTCCGTCCACTGCGGGCAGTGGACCCCAACAGAAAATAACAATACTGAATCTATTGTTTTTGTTCCCAAGACTGTAAGTGTTATGTGGACAGATAACTTGTTTTTAGTAACTATTATTCCTTTGTGCCTAGGACAGGTTCTCAAATGTAATGAGTCCACAGCTAAGAGTCTTCCTTATAAATCAAGGAATAAATTCATTGCACTTTCAAAGACACTTTGCAAATATTATTCTACTTGTTGTCACAGTGATTTCCATGTTTTCTGACTTAGATTCCAGTACTTCTGTTACTCTGAATTGTACAAACAAGACAAAAGACTTTAAGTTTGCATTATATAAACCCAAGATAAAGACTTCTCAGAAGAATCACCTCTGATGGCCAGGAGTGATGACCTTGTATGCAATCCTAGCATTTGGGAGACTGTGAAAAGAGGATTGTGAGCCTAAGGCCAGGCTGAGCTACATAAGGATTTCAAGGCTAGCCTGATCTATGCAATGTGTCTCAAAATGTTTGCCAAAGTACTAAGAAGTTAAGACTAGGCTACATTAATTCATTAAGATAGGTCTATCATAGGATTCTACTAGACAGCCCCTCCTGAGTAAGAAGCATGAACTTGGATAGTATCTTCGGGTTTATGCTATGAAGAGACATGAGCAAGGTAACTCTTATAAAGGACAACATTAACGGGGGCTGGTTTACAGTTTCAGAGGTTTAGTCCATCATCATCATTGTGGGAATCATGGTAACATGCAGGCCGACAAGTCCTGGAGGATCTGAGAATTCTAGATCTTGATTCAAAGGCATCCAGGAGAAGCCTGTCTTCAACTGATAGCCAGGAGGAGGGGCTCTTCCACTTGGGTGGAGCTTAAGCATAGAACATCACTGCCCAGCCCCACAGTGATGCACTTCCTCCAATAAGACCATACCTACTCCAACAAGGCCATACCTCCTAATAGTGCAACTTCCCATGGGCCAAGTATATTCAAATCACCACAGATAGGTTAGCTTCTCTGTGTTGAGAAGCAGCCATACTAAGGAACACTCACAACTGTCAAACTGTAAAAACAAACAAACAAACAAACAAAATCTATTTAAAATTCTACAACAGACGGGTTGCTTGTATTTTACAAGAAATAATAGCCGTGAAGGTTCTCCTTTTATAGATCCCTATAGCTCCTTCTATAGCTTTTGTCCTTTTGCATCTATTATACAGCATCTAAATATACTTAGTTTAAAAATTAGCCAGCATTTTATTAGAGTGTGTGCGTTGTGGGGTATACTGTCCCCATGAAGATCAGAGGGCAGCTTTCTTGAGCCTCTTTTCTCCTTTTACCTTATTATGAGGAAGGGTATCTGCCACACAACAGACTGACTGGGCCTTAAGCTTCCAGGCAAAACCTCTGCTTCTATCTCCCATTTCACAGAAGGATGCCAAGATTACAGAAGCACTTCACTGCCTCTGGCTTTTTATGTGGGTTTGGGAATTAAACTCAGGTCATCGTGCTTGTGCGGCAAGCCCTTTTAACTCCTGAGTCTAGAGTTAGGGATTTGTGGCCTCTTCTCCCAGACACAGAGAGTCACTGGAAGAAGTGAGATAGGTGGCCTGCCATTCTCCCTCTGTTTCCTGTTGTCAGTACATGCCTGCAGACCACTTCTATTTGAAGCAAAATGCCCAAGTTCTGTAAAATTTAGGAAGATCTTATTTGGTAGTTTCTATCCCAACCAATATCCCTTCAACTTTCAGGATGCTATTTATCATACAGAGGTTTCAGGTTCGGGCATATCAGCTGTCTGGAAGTGGGAAGGGAGGAGTGATGGAAGACTTACAACTAACCTAGATTTTCCAAATACCACAGAATCATCCTCATGATAAAACTGTTTACACTTAAGTATGTCCCCTCAGTCTCCATCAAAATAGTTTTACCTCTAATTTACACTGAGAGGCCAGTCCCCTTTGGTTCTCTGAAGTCAAAGGCTGTTTTGCAGGGGATTAAATGTTTGTCCCCTCTATGATTCCTGTTGAAATTTAATTATCATTCTAACTGTGTTAAGGAAACACTTTATTTATTTATTTATTTTTGCACTAGGCTTTTAGGGTGGGATTGATGCTAAATAGGGATGCTGCCTTTGGTCTCTTCTCGTTCTTCCCTTGGCTACTCTATGTGTTGACACAGCAAAAAGTCACTTGTAGATTTGTGTCTCTGTCACGGACCAGCTTCCAGAACTGTGAGTCAGTCCTTTTCCTTCCTCTGTTATAGCCCCAGCAAAAGCATAAAAACAGATGCCAGGGAGTGAAGGGGCAGTGCCAGGAAGGTGATGGAGGCCACTTGAATTCTAATGGCAGCAAAACATTACAGGAGAGAT
Source organism: Mus minutoides (assembly GCA_902729485.2). Taxonomy (NCBI): domain Eukaryota; kingdom Metazoa; phylum Chordata; class Mammalia; order Rodentia; family Muridae; genus Mus; species Mus minutoides. The sequence goes on from LR749859.1 coordinate 412,381, forward strand.
CTGTTCAGAAATCTTCTCTTCACCCACTCACTCCTAAAGACATATACTTGGGTAAGTAGAATGAAAAGCTTTCTAAGTTTCTAAGCTTCAGGGGAGTCATGGGACCTGTGCATAGAAGGATCCTGTCAGGGATGTCTGCAACAGTTGCTTGAATATTTTAACAATATTTAAAGTACTCTTTTAAGCACTGTCATGATCCCTCATTTATAAACAAGGGGTTGAATTCTATTTAAAAGCTCACACTCTTTAGGAGAGGAAAACTTATGTGGTACAATTTTAAATAAGCATCTGAAAAACTTGATGGATCAAAAGAAAAGCTCAGTTATGTGGAAAAGTTCTTGTGTGGAGCTATGACCCTCTTGGTGATGAACAAGTGAAGAAGTGTTAAACTGTATGTTTAACAATAGGAGGAAACTTTTGGACAGGCAAAATAAGTGTTCACAGACAGTTTTCTTTCACACGGCAGAGATGACATTATCAGATTCTGTTGTCTTTTTTTTTTAATTTTAATTTTGAAATAAAAATTTTCAGTATAAATTATTTTTAAACCAATATATTAAAAGTAAGCCTATTCGTTATACCGAACACTCTGTAAATAAGTATATTATTTTTAAAAGACTGTATGAGGCCAGAAGGATGGCTTAGAGGTTAATAACACTGGCACCTCTTACAGAGAACCTGGGTACAGATCCTAACACCCACCTGGTGGCTCCCAATGTCACTTTAATCACAGAGGGCATCTTTTTTTCTGGCCTCTGTAGCCACCAAGAAAGCATCTGGTGTGCACATACATATATACAGGCAAAACATGCATATATAGGAAATTTTTAAAAATGAAACTTTTTGATAAAGAGTAATGTTTTCCCATGCTATTTTCTTTGAAACAAAAGAAAACGCTTCTTTTCCTGTGGAAATAAGATGAAATAAAATAATATGAGCTATCGCTGAAAAGCTCAAGTCTCAGTCACTCTCCATGCATAAAGCCTGTCAGAACTCGGGACTCAGGCTGGGTGTGTGATACTGTATGTGGCTGGAAAAAGGATGACTTTTCTCTTTCTTCCTTGATGGAGAATTTCATGAAAGAATCTGTGCCTGCAAGAACAAGCTGCTCTACGCAACACGTCATTCCTTCGCAGCTCAGTAGATTAATGCTTGTGTCTTACGGTTCATGTATTACCAGCCCCAGTCTTTAGAAATGAAAAATTGTGTGTTCAATTCATCCTTTAGTGCGTAAATGTTATATAAAGAGTAGAAATTTGCATTTGGATATTCATTCCTGTTAAAATATCACAATATCTGGATAGCAGGTTAAGAAATATTCCAGTCCTACTTCCCTTTCATATTTAGCCTCCATAAAACAGCTTAATGTAGTATATGTAGAAAGTGAGGAGAAATGAAGGAGTGGGGTTGTGAGAAATTGTGTAGCTCCTAAAGAGCTTGTGAAAACATCATCATCTTTTCATGGCATGACTAGCAAGACCCATCTGTAAATCTGCTTAACGGCCAGATCGTGGGGAACTAGAGAGATCTTCAATTTTGCAGCAACACCTCAGAGGTCACTGGGGGACCAAATTAAACTGAAGGGTAGACTGTAAAGTAATATCCAGCGACTGATAGAGATTGCTGAGCAAAACGAAGGACAGAAAATGCAAGTCTCATCTGGTTTCTTCTCTGGGTGATGAGAGAAGGCAATTTTCACCAGGCAATTCAAAGGAACCAACTGAAAGTGTAAATTTTCTGCCTTTAAAAATGGTTCTGAGAAGTAAATCATTATTGTATAAGATACCATCCATGTATTTCAGACACAGAGCCCAGACACCCATATTCTAGAACTGACCCTAAGGCCTCATCCCTGAGAACCAACTTTCATGATATCAAATAGTGCCACGCAAGGTTCCAAAAAGAAAAGCAATTACGGTTCTACCTAGCTATGATGCCTGTGAACTACGACCGTGACCAGCATGGCACAGTAACCCTAATAGTACTTATATACCTTGGAGGTAACCAATAGCTCTACAGCTAGTGCACATAAAATCTGCTCAAAAAGAAGGGCAAAACAATCCCTAAACCTAAGGGACAGGGGATAATGCAGAAGAAGGGGCAGAAAGATTGTAAAAGCCAGAGAATTAGGGAGTTTGGTGTGCGATTGTGTCTCCTAGTACTACCAGAAAATAATTCCCATGTCTCACCAACATGACTTGCCTAAGCATGAGTTGAACAAAGGCAACAATAGACATGCCCAAGTGGAAGAAGAAAAGCCCATGGGGCCTCTACCATACACAAATAACTACAGGCAACTAAGGAATGATGAGAGGGGGAGAAATAGTCTTCTTCAGGGGAGAGCAAGCCTAGTGCTTCTTCAATACCAAATAGATAGTCCGGTGGATGTACATATAAATGATATTGTTCAGAGTGAGCAGGTTATGTTTGGATATGTGTGTGTGTGTGTGTGTGTGTGTGTGTGTGTGTGTGTGTGTTGTGTGTAGAAACAAAAGAAAAATAGCCATGAATTTGAAAAAGTAAGGTGGAACATACGGAAGAGATTAAAGGGAGGAAAGCAGGGAAGACATGATGTAATTATATTCTCAAAAAGAAAAGAAAAAGGTAGTAGAAAAGTGTTCCATCCCCGAGGCTTAGACCTTACTTCTAGGCATAGTACTTTGAGGGAACTAAGGGATCTTTCTTCAGGTTTGAGATTTTTGCCATAATTGGGACATGAGGGGTGAAGTCTCTGTGTGGTTCCTGAGAGTTGACAGAAGGTTGAGAATGGATATATACTCTGGTGTTTTCTTTCAATGGAAGAGGTTCCTTCAGTTAGGTTATCCTAGATATATCAACTCCTTTGTAGAAACACTGTCATCTGAAAAGAATCCTAGCTGGTAGACCTGTCCACATGTACAAGATCACAACATTGTTCTCTTAGAAAAATTTTGGAAGATGAAGTTTATTCTAGAAAAGTGTCAACATTTCCTGCTACCTGTATTGAGACAGTAGTTGGTCTCTGTTTATATGTCATTTCTTTTGATTTTTTGATCTGAGGAAGGTTTTGTCCTTAGGTAAATTTACAAACAAAGATTCTTGACTGAAATGGTTTAAGCAAATCTTTGGAGAGCACAGCTGTCTGCTCCCCATACAGTTCCTATACTCAAGAGTACCCTCAACCCTTCTGACTCTACAGACACTGTACCTTCACAGTGAGCTAACCACTTGGCTTCAGCCAGGACTCTTTTGAACACTCAAAACAAGGTGAAGTTTTTGATTCCCGATCTTTGTGATGTTGTAGGCTGCTTCTGGAAGTCCACACAGAATGAATCTATCATGGCACAGAAAATGATTTATTTGTGGTTATAATAAAGGAAGGGGCAACATTGGAGGGTAAAATTGAAAATCACTATCCCATTGGACTTCTGCCAATGAAAAAGTTTATAAAATGTGTCTTTTACAAGAAAACAACTCCCCCTCCAATAACTGTTTCGATGAAGACCCTGAAAACCAGACATTTGTTTCAAGGAGCTTTTCCACTCTTGAGTAAAATATCAGCATTTCTGGAAGCTGTTCCAAAACAATGAAGAAAAATAATAAAATACAAAGTAAGACAATCAAACTAAAAATATGTTTGTTTATTTTGGTTTTAGAACAGCCTTAACTATTTATAGAATTTCTGTGACCTGAAGAATTTAGTGTCATGACATTGTTTTCGGGTTCCCTTTGTGTGGTATAGGACCAAGTGAAGGACCGGAGGAGAACTACCGTAAAGGTCCATACGTCCATCGGTGTGACTCTTTGTCTTGTGATGTAATAAAAACGTCAGTAGTTCACAAGAGACTTGGTCGTCCCACTTTGTGTCGACCTTCCATATCTTAACGATCACACAACCAAAAAAAGCAAAGAGAAACATCTGTTAAAGGACAATATTAAAAACTTATATTTTACTTGTGAATATAAAGTTGCCCCCAAAGAAATTAATTCCTAATTTCTAAGTTTTTTTTCCTTGGATTTTTTTTTTAAGACAGAGTTTCTCTGTGTATTCTTGGCTGTTCTGGAACTTGTTCTGTAGACTAATCAGGCTTCAAACTCAGAGGTCCATCTCCTTCTGTCTCCTGAGTTCTTGGATTAAAGGCATGTGCTACCACCTCTCAACAAATTTCTAATTTCTAGTAACTATTCTTTACACATTATTGACCTGTTTAGACCAACAAATATGGTCAGCTTGTCTCGTTGATTTTGCTGCTATGGTTAATGCTTGTTTAGATTGTTTTACTGCCTTTGTTTATAAACATGATTATACAGTTTACATATTTTCTAGCTGGCTATAAGGTCACTAATTTGTATATGATTGGATTTCTATATTTTCTGCATACTTCCTTAAGTTAGCAATTTTAAAGGAAGGCTGATGTGGTTTGAATGAAAACAAACCTCAAACACTCATATATTTGAGTGCTTGGTCACTAGTTGGTGGAGCTGTATTAGGATGATTAGGAGGAATGGTGTTGTTGGAGAAAGTATATCATTGAGGGCATGGGCTTGAGAGTTTTTAAAACCCATGCCAGGCCTAGCTTCTTTCTCTCTCTCTCTCTCTCTCTCTCTCTCTCTCTCTCTCTCTCTCTCTCTCTTTCTCTGACTTCAACTTGTTGATCGGGTGTAGGCTCTTATCTACTACTCCACCACCAGGACTGCTTACCTGCTGTCTGGCTACCTGTCATGATGGTCATAGACTCATGCTCTGATACTGTTAGCAAGCCTACAATTGGATACTTTGTTTTTGTGAGTTTCTGTGGTCATGGTGTTTCTTCACAGCAATAGAAAACTAAGACACATGATGTTGGCAGATAATAATGAATATCTATCTATCTATCTATCTATCTATCTATCTATCTATCTATCTATCTGAGAGAGGAGAGAGAGAGCAGGGAGAAAGAAAGTATATGTGCTTTATGTGTTTATAGTATGCCATATACAATGTACCATTAGTTTTTTCAACAACCTCATAGATACATATAACCATTCCACCTTAGAAGACAAGATGTGAGCTCTGAGAGTGTAGCTCATTGCTAAAATGGTCCTGTGTTCAAAATTCCCACTACCCATTCAGAAGAAAGAAAGAACAAAAGAAGGAATAAAAGAAAGAGAGAAAAGGAAGAAAGGTAGGAAGAAAGGAAGGAAGGAAGGAAGGAAGGAAGGAAGGAAGGAAGGAAGGAAGGAAGAAAGGAAGAAAGGAAGAAAGGAAGAAAGGAAGAAAGGAAGAGAAAGAAGGAAAGAAAGAAAGAAAGAAAGAAAGAAAGAAAGAAAGAAAGAAAGAAAGAAAGAAAGACCCAAATCCAATCAGGACTGATTTTGAATTGGAATTTGAACTCAGTAGTCATTAGACTTTATCACTTTCTCTCCACTAAGCCTCTGTAATCCTAGCACTCTGAAAATTTCGAAAAGAGAGTTGCTGCAGGGAGCCTGAACTCACCCTGGGCTACATAGAGAGTATGGGGCCAATCTAAACTATGTGGAGAAACTCTGAAAGACATAAAATTATTCTGTGCACCAGCTTTGAATACATTCCTCTTTAAGAAACATGCAGAACGGGCTGGTGAGATGGCTCAGCGGGTAAGAGCACCCGACTGCTCTTCCAAAGGTGATAAGTTCAAATCCCAGCATCCACATGGTGGCTCACAACCATCCGTAACAAGATCTGGCGCCCTCTTCTGGATTGTCTGAAGACAGCTACAGTGTACTTACATATAATAAATAAAATAAATCTTTAAAAAAAAAAAAAAAAAAAANCTGAGCAAGCCAGGGGAAGCAAGCCAGTAAAGAACATCCCTCCATGGCTTCTGCATCAGCTCCTGCTTGAGTTCCAGTCCTGACTTCCTTTGGTGATGAACAGCAGTATGGAAGTGTAAGCCGAATAAACCCTTTCCTCCCCAACTTGCTTCTTGGTCATGATGTTTGTGCAGGAATAGAAACCCTGACTAAGACACCATGCCAGGCTTGGCTTCTTTCTCTCTCTCTCTCTCTCTCTCTCTCTCTCTCTCTCTCTCTGACTTCAACTTGTTGATCGGGTGTAGGCTCTTATCTACTACTCCACCACCAGGACTGCTTACCTGCTGTCTGGCTACCTGTCATGATGGTCATAGACTCATGCTCTGATACTGTTAGCAAGCCTACAATTGGATACTTTGTTTTTGTGAGTTTCTGTGGTCATGGTGTTTCTTCACAGCAATAGAAAACTAAGACACATGATGTTGGCAGATAATAATGAATATCTATCTATCTATCTATCTATCTATCTATCTATCTATCTGAGAGAGGAGAGAGAGAGCAGGGAGAAAGAAAGTATATGTGCTTTATGTGTTTATAGTATGCCATATACAATGTACCATTAGTTTTTTCAACAACCTCATAGATACATATAACCATTCCACCTTAGAAGACAAGATGTGAGCTCTGAGAGTGTAGCTCATTGCTAAAATGGTCCTGTGTTCAAAATTCCCACTACCCATTCAGAAGAAAGAAAGAACAAAAGAAGGAATAAAAGAAAGAGAGAAAAGGAAGAAAGGTAGGAAGAAAGGAAGGAAGGAAGGAAGGAAGGAAGGAAGGAAGGAAGGAAGGAAGGAAGGAAGGAAGAAAGGAAGAAAGGAAGAAAGGAAGAAAGGAAGAAAGGAAGAAAGGAAGAGAAAGAAGGAAAGAAAGAAAGAAAGAAAGAAAGAAAGAAAGAAAGAAAGAAAGAAAGACCCAAATCCAATCAGGACTGATTTTGAATTGGAATTTGAACTCAGTAGTCATTAGACTTTATCACTTTCTCTCCACTAAGCCTCTGTAATCCTAGCACTCTGAAAATTTCGAAAAGAGAGTTGCTGCAGGGAGCCTGAACTCACCCTGGGCTACATAGAGAGTATGGGGCCAATCTAAACTATGTGGAGAAACTCTGAAAGACATAAAATTATTCTGTGCACCAGCTTTGAATACATTCCTCTTTAAGAAACATGCAGAACAAATGACATCGATGCTCTGTTTGCTAACTTCCAATATAAAAGAATTCAAGAACCTTCAACTTCAACTAAGATTCATCACTAGGTAAGGCCATTGTCTGCAACTAAACATCCAGATAGTTTTCTTTTTCTTTCAGGTTCTACTGCCCAAGGGCCCAAGGTGTTCAATTTTTGTCATAATTCATTTGGCAGGTCTGACAAAGATAGTTCAGTCATCTGGTCTACCAAAATATTTTTCAGCATCAGGGTACATACTTGATTTGGATCCAAGAATAAATGGCTCTCCAAAGGCTTCCTGGTAGTTTGATGCTGTGATTCATCAACTGAAGATAGCAAGACTTAATTTTTTTCTGAATCAGGAGCACATTTAAAATGCTCACATGTCCCTGAATATTATGGTGTATAATAAATTTCATTGCATCCAATTCAATGATATTTAGAATGTTTGCCATCAGTCTTCTAGCCACAAGATTTAGTGATGGTTCAAGAATATTGTCTTTTTTTAAATGTAAATAACTCAACTTAAAATATGGGTCATTTATCTTGGACTTAGTTTAAAATGGCCTATATTCAATCATTTTGGAATAATAATAGCTTATACTTTAGTAACAAAGCTATAGCCACACCTTGCTTATCCAGCATAACTTAGAATAGAAATGTCCCATAAAAATTAATAAAAAGTTTTTTATGTATTTATTTTTTACATTCATTTAATTTGTAGGGGTGAGGTAGTGCGTGTTGTGTATGTGTGTGGGCACATGCATGTCACAGTGTGTACAGAGTTCAGAGCACATCTTTTGAAGCTGGTTCTCTCCTTCAGCCATGTGATTTCTGTAGACCCCCAGGGTGCTCCTAGATCTCACTGCCCTGTTCTTACAGGTAGACCCTGATCCATCCACCTTATTTTCAACTTTGTTCTTCTATTCCACTTGGATTCGGGGATTTAACTCACGTGGTCAGGCTGATGGCCCAAGGTGTTCCATTTAGGGATATTTTCTATCTTACCTTAAGAATGTCTCGAAAAATGTTTTCTTTAAGGTACATTCATCTCTACCCCTTTAGATTCAATACAGTTTGGATCAATGACACAAATTCAACATCCTAAAGACTTCAAGTTTTTCTATATTTACCTTTTAAAAAATTACCAACAGATAAATAATAGATAAATGTAAATAATGATATATACCAAATCATAAATAATAAATGAATAAAAATTAAACTATGAAATAAAAAATAAATGAACCACTGAAGAAAGTCTCACCTTCATCCTTAATACTCCAGAGACAAAAGATGCTGTCTTTGTTCTGTCTTCTGGGTTTAAACATAGGGAAATTCTCTAGGGTCTTAAACACCTGTTACTCCTTTTTCTTCTTCCTGAGGGCTGGGATTACAAGCATCTATCACTCGCCCTGGTAATGCAGTGGTGGTAGGCAAACAGTCTAACCAACCCAGCTACATCCCCAACCTTGCTTTGCCTTTTCGACAGTGGTTAAGTTTTCCTCTCTTTTGCTCACTGTTATTTTTTATTAAAAAAATATATTTTTTACTTTTTATTCATCTAGAAGTCAACTACAGAGAACATAGATTCTCCCTCCCATAATTTATTTTCTTCTTGACTTACAGTTCCATGTGGCAATGTGCTGTGTTGAGTGATGACTCAACCTTCTACCCCCCCCCCCCCCACACCCCCGGAATATGTCCCTGTCCTAGTATCCAGAGCACATTAGTGTTACTTTTGTTAGGAAAAAAAAAAAAAAGACCATTGGAGACACACTTAAAGTTCATGAAAGGATAAGTTTGTTCTCAATACTTTGAACAGCCCTAGATACCAAAGACAGGTCTCTGGGCATTTATTCCTCAGAGATACATAGAAAAGACAGAACAGAGAAAGAAATGTGAAAACATAGGTAGAGACAAAGAGATTAAGTTACAAGCCAATAGTCACTAGAAGAAAATGGAAGAGGCAAGAGGCAGGCTTCCCTCAGGTCCTCTATTAATTTCTGGATTTTGGATTTCTGGCTTCTAGAATTGTAAGAAAACAAATTTATCCCATTTTAAGCATTTGTTTATACACTGCCACTAGCCACTGGAACCCAAAATAGGAGTGTTCTGCCAAAACACTTCTGATGATGTATAAGGGCTAGTTGGTAATTGATAAGAAATCAATAATGATTTTTGTTTTTAAATACAAGGTCTTGTGTAGCCTAGGGATGGCCTCAGAGGAGCTATATGGCTTGACTCTTTGATCTTCCCACTTCTACCTCCAGAGTGCTGCAATTGCAAGCTACTCTACCACACCTGCATTGTGTGGTACCAGGGTTCAAACCCAGGACCTTGATCGTACTAGGGAAACACTCAACCAACTGATTGACATTCCCAAACTCTTTTGTTCTAAACAAATCTATGTTTTAGTGTTACTCTTCCAGCTACAGAAAATGGCAGTGTTCTCCGGTGTCCACAAGCAGGCCTTGAATGCACTGTAGCCAGTTCCTAACCCCTGCTTGTCATCAAACCCTCTGTGTCTTTTGTTTTATTTTTAAGGGCTTATATTACTTGTCTCACTATTGTGACAAGGGCCTGACATAGTCAACTTACAGAAGGAAGGCTTTATTTCCGCTGACAGTTCCAGGGTTCAGGACTTCATGGCAGGAAGTCCTTTTGGCACAAGCTTGACACAGCTGGTCACATTGCATGCAGTCAGGAAACAGAGAGAGGAATTCTTTATGGTTTGTTGGGCCTCTCTGACTACCACTTCACACGGAGCTGACCCACCTGTGGCATTGGGGATTTTCTTCAACAACCACATGGCTTTGGGGACTGCCCCTTTCAATTCATGTAAAGCACTCTTTTTCAAAACCTTTAAGCCGCTAATTTTACTATCCTTCTATATGGTTTACCCATCCATAAGCCACTGAAGAAGTCTGCATTATAAATTAAAACTTTTAAGGGGCATGATCTTTGAAGGTTCATTGCAAGGACCATTGAAGGACCAAGACAGTTGGGTCTTGGGTATTTAAGGCAATACTCATCACTTGTATCAATTATTTTGTCAAAAAGCAATGTTTGACACAATCTCATGCTTGGGGAACACTTCCTCATTTAGCCCTCCATAATCCATAGACATTTTTTCCATGTCCAATTCCCCCATCCCAAACTGCAGCTACTATAGAGCTATTGCTCATCTCCCCAACCTTTGTCTCTCTGGCACTAGCTGTGATGCTCAGCCTGGCTTAGGATCAAAGGAGCAAGTCTTTTCTGTAGTCTGCTGTGCTTGCCAATGAAGCTATCTTCTTGTTTCACTCCAGGCTACTGACTAGCACCATGGCCTTTGCCTCCTTGCTACCATTGGCTTCTGAAAGGGGTGCGCTTGGACTGACTTGGTTGCATGTCTTCTTATCCTTCATATAGAGCATACAAATGCCATTTCAGCAGGAAGGCACACTGTCCCATAAGAGATGGGCCAAGGTGTCTACACTACGATCAGCTCCAGGATTGTGTTTCAGCCCTCATTGTAACTTTGACCCTTCTGTGTTCTGCTAGACCTTGACTGGGTGGGTGGGTGGAGGGGAGGATTGTGCTGTGGAATACCGTTGTCAGAGATAGGAACAAACATTGGCTCACCTCAGGTAAGGCACCAAGGATGGAATGAAGAAATTATTCTACCTAAGTCAATGCTGGTGCAGTATTGTGGTTATTTCTAGGAATATACATAAAGTCAAGCCAACTTTATCCTACAGATTTTACTCTAGTCTGGGTGAGAACTCACGTAACTTTCATCTATTTTTTGAGTTCAAAGAGAGAAAGGCAAGCTGCTCTCCTCCTTCCATTTCAATTTGGAAGAAACAAACCTAGAAGACAAGGTCGGGTATAATGAATGAAAATTCATTTTAACTTGATCCTTGTTAAAACAAAAGGCAAATGGGAAAGCAATGTAATTGCATCTTAATTCAAAATGTAATGAGATTATGATTTTAATTTTTTTCTTTTCTTTGTAACTAATTTCATATATATTTAAAACATGTATAATAAAGTGTTGCCAAAAAGAAAACACAAAACTCCAAAGCCTAGAAGATTTATGTGACTTCATCCACATGATATCTGTAATTAGGGATAGTTGTGACCTGAAACTGGACTCTGGACGTCCAACCAAATACTCTTTTTTTTCTTATAACAAGCATTTTTGCAGGCGTGCCAACCTTCTGGGGCCTGAGATATCTGCCCAGAGCTTGACAAGCCAAGGGGTGAATTAGCGAATACACTCTGGTGCTATCAAAGACTCATATAAGCAGTTCGTCAGCTACCAGCCAAGTGGCAAATTGGGATTGACTGGGGGTGCAGAGCAGCTGCCGACTTGCAAAGTAGTGCCCAAAAACACTTGGCTTTCCCCCATGCAGTCTTTAAGAGAGCCATCTCAGAAGCAGACCAGCCTTCAATGCCCAAATAAACAAAGCTAAAAGTAGGCTCTGTCCTCATTGGACTTCTCTTGATTGTATCAGGATCTCTAGTCATCCCCAAGACCTTTCGAGTGAGTCTGGCATGGAGTCTCATGGTTACTGCTGAGGCTACAATGCCTGGACATCAAAGATTAGAGAAGAGTTGTGTTGAGTATCACATCTACATTACTCAAGACAGCTGATTTTTTTTTAGAAATAAAACCAAGGGGCCATTTTTATAAGTATGGTTTTGTGGATGAACTTGGGCTTGTGGAGAGGTTTGTAGATCAAAGGAAATCAGAAAAGGGCTAACAGGGCAGAGCTAGCATTATGTGATACAGGCAGGCAACAGGCTTACGGGTCATTCAAAGTGGACAAGCACTGGCCTGGAGCTAAGTGATGCTTCTGCCATTCTATAGCACCTTGATTTCTTCATTTGGGTTGCACAAGAACCAGGTGAAGAATCTGCTTTGAGGTCACTCATGGCAGGTCAAATTCTGCCATCATCAGTGGCAATACTCTGGCTTTCCCCTAGTCAATCTTAAAGCATATTTCAGGCAGATACTCCTATGGAGACATATAGATTTTCCTTGACTGATCAGACTGTCCTCATTTTGGTTCCCAACGGCACCCCAAACATCATTAAAAGTGCTCATTCCCTTTCATGCACAATGGGGAGAGAAGTTTCCATCAAGGGGACATCTGGCTTGTTTTGTCGGTGGGACACTTTCTAGAGGGATATTGGCTTTTGTGGTGGGTAACGATCCTAAGGACAGTTGCTGTTGAATCATAGCCTTTAGAGGTCTAACGTTTTTCTACGCAGCCTTCTATCCTGTCAAAGTGAAGAAGCCTACCTTCACTGCTGAGGTTTGTGTCTGCTCTAGGAGAGGTTCTTTTTGTTTAACTTAGAATTAGTTTATATGACTCTAGCCCATCTAGAGGATGTTCTGTCCACAAATGATAACCAGCTGTTAAAAGAGGAAAACTCAAGAATGTTAAAGTAAATATTCATTAATTATGGGGCTGGACAGAATTTTGAGCCCCACAAAACTCAAGCTATTGGCATACATTCAAATTGATTTATCTGCAGTCTTTGACTTGTTCTTAGAGAAAATTTCACCAAGCATATGGGGGGGGGGGTTTAAAATCACACCAAACATCACAATGCAGTGTACACTATTCATATCTCCACCCCATGTCTTCTGAAGAATTAGAGTATGCAGCAATAGCCTAACTCTGAAGCAATGTGAATTTCTTAATGTCAGCTAGGTTTATGAAGGTCAGATCTCATATAATGCTTCAGTGGGTAAAACCAATTGATGCTCAAACATAGGTACCTGAGTTTAACTTCCTAGCACCCAGATGATAAAACTTAATGCCTACATGTGTCTATAACTTCAGAGCTATGATGGAGCAGAGACAGGGGGATTTCTGGGGCTTGGTGGTTGTCAGATTAACTCCAAATTCAGGGAGAGACCCTGACTCAAGGGAGTGATGCAGGCAATGGTACAACAGAACACCCGATATCCTCCTCTGTCCTCGGTATGCACATGGACAGTCACTGTGTACCCTCAGATGTATACATGCCCCCTCCGAACACACCAAAGAGAAATGGAGAGAACCCCTCCACAATGCTTGAAACTTTATCCCAGAAATTATTATCGTTGGAAAATGTGAAAGTACAAGCATATGTAATGAATATATTTCGGTTACATAGCTACTAGACTATAGCATGAATCAAAACTATTCACTGGTGCTGGCTTCAGCAGCACATATGCTAAAATCGAAAAGATACAGAGATTAGCATGGCCCCTGTGCAAAGATGGCGAGCAAAACTATTCACTGGAAAGCACAAGGAAGAGGATTGGTCTTCTTTCTTGCAACAACGTTTCCTTCCTGTTTTTCATTTGAGGCAGTTCTTGCCATATAGATCATGCTGTTCCCACTCTCAGAGATCTCCTGTCTGAAGATACACAGGTTCTGAGATTAGGGGTATGTTCCATCATGTCTGCTCAAGAATTTCTTATTCACAGGTCATGCAAAAACTGTGGAGATGGACGACTACCTTTTTGCTCTCAGAGAGGAATGAAGTAGAATTACAAGCCCCACCCCTGTTGCCTTTAGGTTCACTCATGTAGGTCCGAACACCTTAGTTCCCTATTTTGGACTGAAGTATATCCTCACAAAACGTATTGCTGAAGCCCTATCACTGAGTGTGACTGTTGACTTAAATAAAGCCTTTAATAAATGATGTCATCAGACGGGACTCTCCTCATCCAATAGGAATTAGACAGGAAGAGGAGAAGAAGCAGGGAATCTCCCTCGGCCTTATACCAAGGATGCTTATACCAAGGATGGAACACAGGACGACCCAGCTGGGAGGCAACTAGCCACTGACTATAAAGAGATGTTTCATTTAAAAACAACCCTGAGCCCTGAGGCTATCCTGTGCTGGATTTCTGACTTCTAGATCTACGTGAAAATAAATGTTTGCTATTCAAATCACCCACTCCGTGGCAAGCTAAAAGTGTGAGCACCCTTCCTGCCTCTTGCCTACAGTTTTAGCTATTCCAGGTCAACCATGCTTTGAAAATATTAATGATTATTTTCAGAAGTAGTCTATGGAGTTTTAAATTTTGCACCATTCTGATTAGCATGATGAAATCTTGTACCATCCTGTTCAGTTATGCCCAGAATGTGAATCATCCTTTGGTTTTGCATGACTGTGATGTATAGTCTACCTGCCCTATGGCAGTTAGAGAGACCACATAACTTAGATTCTAGTATATGATAATTATGTTATTATCAGCTATAAATATCAATGTCTTGCCATCTCTAATAGTTTTGTTTTGTTTTGTTTTCCAAGACAGGATTTCTCTGTGTATCTCTGGCTACATCTTAGAATTCACCCTGTAGACCAGGCTGGCCTCAAACTCAGAGGGCTGCCTGCCTCTGTATCTGAGTACTAGGATTAAAGGTGTCTGACTATTATATCTAATTTTAAAACTATACTTTGCTGTAGACAAGAATCCATAGGGTAGACATGATATATAGAGTTTGGTACTATCCTCAATTTAGGCCACATACTGATGGTTTTGGAATGTGTGTACCATTGATTTATTCAACTAGACATGATATTTCAATGTAAAAACCTCCTGAAAACTGATTCTTGTGTAGAATCAATTTGAGATAGATCTGTCTGTCTATCTGGCTATCTATCTATCTATCTATCTATCTATCTATCCATCTATCTCTGTCTATCATCTCTCTCTCTCTCTCTATCATCTATCTATACCTGTCATCTATCTGTCTGTTGTCTATCTATCTATCTATCTATCTATCTATCTATCTATTTATCTATGTATCATCTATCTATCTCTCTATCATCTATCTATATCTTTCATCTACTGTCTGCTGTCTGTCTATCTATCTATCTATCTATCTTCTATCTATCTATCTATCTATCTATCTATCTATCTATCTCTGTCTATCATCTATCTATCTATCTATATCTATCTATCTATCTATCTATCTATCTATCTATCTATCTATCATCATCTGCATTGATCTGTCTGTCTATCCCTAACTTGATTCCTTATTCCTTTTCCTTACACTGTCTTGTGCTGTCACAGGCCCTGCACTTTTCCTGTGTTTTGTGCCTTCAATGTGACCACAGTGATGCCTCTGGTACAGAATCAGGCTTTGCTTTGGTGTTTTTGTCACTTGAATGATGGTGCTAATCTCCAAACATTAGGTTCTCTGCCTTCCTTGCTTTACTTTTGGAGTCTCTCCATACTTTAGAGCTGATATCTTTGTCTTGTCAGTATATCTTTCTCTTGTCAAGTCCTTCCCCCTTTCCTCGTATTGTTTCCTTTTCCTCTTCCTTTTCTTCTTCTTCTTCTTCTTCTTCTTCTTCTTCTTCTTCTTCTTCTTCTTCTTCTTCTTCTTCTTCTTCTTCTTCTTCTTCTTCTTCTGACAGGGTTTTTCTCTATAGCCCTGGATGTCCTGGAACTCACTTTGTAGACCAGGCTGGCCTCGAACTCAGAAATCCACCTGCCTCTGCCTCCCGAGTGCTGGGATTAAAGGCGTGCGCCACCACACCCGGCTTCTTCTTCTTTTTAAAAGACAAAATCTTTAAAAATAACATTATTTAAAATAACATGTGCATCCCTCCATGACCTTTTGATGTGCTGCTGTGTGTCTGTCTCAGCACTTCCCAAACTGCTAGAACTGTACTAACAGGAGTTTTGCCCCACCCCTTCTTTTTAATTTATGATACTAAAATCTTATCGCCTTTTTTTTGCACAGTCAATACAAGGTATCTCCACACTGGGCCAGGGTGAATACAGATTCAGCCTTGTGGTCCCTTGCATAGATTTCAATTCTTGCATCTGGCATACAATTGGGAATGTCATTGTTTCTTCTGTACTTTTCTCTTTGTCACCACATAAACATCAATGTATGTTGGAGCCTAGACTGTTAGGACATCAAAATCTTTCCCTATAGTGTTTTTGTGATGTATTTGAATCAGTGGGACTATGCAAGAGAATGTGAATGTCCTTCAAACCCACATATAGAGGCCCCGGCTCCAATGGGATGGTATTAGTCAGGAGTAGCCCATATCCTTATAGAAGGACCTCCCTGACCACTGTACTCACCTTGGAATGAGGAGTCAGAGAGAAGACGAATACTCAGGAGGAGGCAGGCTCTCACCCCACATCTAATCTGCTGGTACTTCCTTCCTGGATGTCCCAGCCTCTGTAACTCTGTTGTTTGTCAGCCATCCTGTCTGTGGGATTCTGATACAACAGCATGAACTAAGACTGATATAACCGATACTGGCTGGAGGCTCGCCTAAATTCACAAGTGGTTTCATCTAAAGCACATCTTTGCCCAGGAGGTTAGATGAATCCCTAGGGAAGTTTTCTGATTGGATGTGTTACATTTCATTTCCACTCAGCTCCTGAGATAAAGTGAATCTCTTATTAAAAAGAGTGAGAAAGAACAGCCTTGTCACAGCTCAACAAACCTCCAAACTATTCTACTCTCTTCTAACGTCTTGTGGATTCTTGTCTGTCACACACCCTTCAACACTTTCCCTGGACACAAGTCCAGGGGCAATCTTGGTGAAGAGTTGCATACCTAACACAAGTGTGCTTTGTAAAGGCTAAATACATAAAAGAAGAGCTGGCTACAGGCCCTGGATTCCATTCGAGCACTTCAAAAACCCAAAGAAAACACAACACAGCACATCAGAACAAATAATACAAACTGTGAAGGAGAAGACGACACCATAACAAGCACCACTCGCTCACTACCTGACATCCTTTTCTTCCCAGAAAAGACACATCACTGACGAATGTTGACAGTGTGGGTGAAAGACACTTTTTCTCCTCCCACTGTAGGTTCTCTGGATAGAAGCCTATGAATTAGACAAACAAAATAAAGATGAACACAAGAGAAACAGGACTGTGGAGAAGAAAGAAAAACATACTAATTTGGTATTAGTTATACTAATACCGGTATGTCAGGCAGGAGTTTTCAAAGAGAAATGATGAGTCAAAGAAATAATTAAGCAGGAACTTTTGTGACAGGGTCTCATTGTGTAACCCAGGATGCCACTGAACTTTCTATTTTCCTGGCCCAATCTCCCCAGTGCAAGGATTACACATGCGCATGCTCAGATGTATGCCAAGTTTGACAAAGAACAGAAAGTCATAGGAAAGTGTGATAGTCAAGAGAGATGGGCTAATAGTAAGAACTAGAGGAAACTTAGCAAGTCCTGTCCTCTGAGTTCCCACATCCCCAGCATCCTTCTAGCTTCAGCGGTGATACACAATCCTTCCATTCTCCTGCTTATATAGAGGACAGCTCTCACAGGAAGGTCTTAAGGCTTGCCTCAGTAGAAGAGAGATTATGTCAGAGTGGCCTCTTCTTCGTCAACTCCCGTTAGTTTCAAATACCTGATATCTTGAGATTTCACATTCTAGGCAATCATGAACACTGTCAACAGATAAAAGAGAGATTACTTGAAACTCTCTTCCTTTACTCTGGCTACAGCTTTAGAAGCAGATACAAAGATTTTCTTTTATCAATCAAGCAACTCTCAAAGAAGACAAGGCAAGGCAAAACAATAGCCAGGTGTTCCTTAAATAAATAAGAAATTCCAATTTACCTAGTTGGTTACAAGTTCCCTGAGGTGAAAAGTTTTCAGGGCACAAATCAATTGTCTTTTTCCTAATAACTATAGGAACTCTTTTTGTTAAACTGTTGGTGTTAATATTTACATTGTCCTTTTTCTTTGTAATGCTAACAAGAATAATTGCCACATGTAATTTTAGGTCATTAGTATTTGAATTATTAAGCCTCAGAATGCTTTACTCCAGTACCATCCTATTCTAAGTAGCTATCCTTGGTGCCTTCGTTTTTCTTCTCACCCTGAAAAGTTATGAGAGTCGCGTAAAGCTGTGTAGTTGAAACAGTCCTTTCCAGAGTCAATTATTCTGTACTTTTTTTCTTTTGATAGGATAAAAAAGTGATCAAGGATAATGTCTTTGGCAGGCCCATGCCTAGGTATGCCCCCAAGAAATTATGTCACACACGTAGGACAGTTTATTCTTCATATGTGAAGATTCATGAAATAATCTCAAGGGTTTGTTTTGAGGGAAAACGTTGCCAAGACCTGTCTCCTTACGTCACTCATTTAATTATTGTTTCACTCCATGCCAGCAATCACATGCTCTGTAAACCATGAGGGTTATTTTTGCATTCAGTTAGCTTCCTGTCTGTGATTACCAACCTTGATTGTCAACTTGAGTTGAGAGAGAAACACCAAGACGCATACTGTGAAGAACTGCCTAAAGAGTTTCCACCTGCTCACACCCACACATGCCCAATGCTTAGCTACCAACCAATCAAGAGCCATATATACCTTCCTTCCCAAGTGAGGCTGTAAAAACCCCTTGCTCGCAGTGCTAAGGTGGAGATTTCTGAATCTCCAGTTCTCAGGGCTGCACTGATTTGTGAATTCTCATCAACTTTCTTTCTTTCTTTTTGTTTTTTGTTTTTTGTTTTTTGTTTTTTGAGACAGGGTTTCTCTGTGTAGCCGTGGCTGGCCTGGAACTCACTCTGTAGACCAGGCTGTAGGCTCCTACATTAACTTTGTCTAAAGCTTTTTTCTTTTCTCCTCCTCCTCCTCTTCCTCCTCCTCTTCCTCCTCCTCCTCCTCCTCCTTCTCCTCCTCCTCCTTCTTCCTCTTCTTCTTCTTCTTCTTTGCTCAAAAAACCCCAAACTGTATCCTGATGCTTGTTAAAAAAAACAGTGATGCAGAAACTGATCTGAGCTCTCTCTGGATACAAGGCTTGGGTGCCCTGGGGTCATGAGAACAGAATGCGGAAAAGGGTCAAGCAATTATAGGGCAGGGATCCCATTCTACAAACGGCAGTTCTGCGAATGTCCTCAGTCCATCAGTAGTTTTTGTTCTTGCTGAAGGCCAGGAATGCCATAAGGAAGTTGTGGTTCCAAATCTTCCTTATCTCTTCCCGTAAAGGAGCATCTGTTCACGGAAGCTGCATCAACAAAAGTGAGAGACACCTGGATTCCTCTTGGATGGGCCAACTTCACTGACCACCTGCCTCTCTGAAATCTCCATTATAAGTCCTATGAGAGGCCATCGGTCCTATGGCTACTGTCTCAGTGGTAGCCTGTCTTAGTCAGGGTTTCTATTCCTGCACAAACATCATGACCAAGAAGCAAGTTGGGGAGGAAAGGGTTTATTCGGCTTACACTTCCATACTGCTGTTCATCACCAAAGGAAGTCAGGACTGGAACTCAAGCAGGAGCTGATGCAGAAGCCATGGAGGGATGTTCTTTACTGGCTTGCTTCCCTTGGCTTGCTCAGCNCAGAGCCTCGGGATGCAGCTTTGTAAGTCTGCCCAGGTTTTGTAACTTTTCCTTTTCTTCCATCTCTTTCCTAAGCATGCTTTCCCTAATACTTTGGACTTTGCAATTTCTCTACCTCCTCCTCCGCCCTCCCCCACTGCTAAGTGGCTACCTACTGTTCTGCTCTGCAGCCCTTCCCCACACCAGCTTAACTCAAAAGCATCTTCCATTCATTCTTTTACTTCCTTCTCCCAGCAGCTGCCAAGGACATAAAGCTTGCCTGCCATGGAATTGTCTTTTAAATTCTAAATAAAATAAAATAAAAATAATAAAATAAAAATGTTTTTATACCTCCTTTTCAGTCTATTTGTAAAATCTGTTTTGTGTGTGTGTGTTTCTTTGTTTGTTGGCTTGGTTGTTTAAACCAGATTTAGACCGCTAAGAGGGGATTTTTGACTTCCCCAGTATCAATTAGCAATTGAAGGTCAGAGATGCTGCCTGAATGGATCTGAGTGGATTCTTGCTAAAGCCAGGGTTTCCAGGAGGACACACACAAGGACAGGGTTTAATTAAAAACAAAGCATCCAGGAGCCAGACATGGTCAAGGAGAGAGCCTTTGCATTATTACATGCATCATGAATTCACTTTTGCAGTGCTGGTGTTATAACCCAGAGTCATGCTACTTACCACGCAAGTGCTATCACACTGGGCCACACAGCCTGTCCATAGCTTTTAAAACTATACATTCGTTTAGGTCTTCAAAGAACTTTGGATATTTCTCAAAAAATGAGAGCACTATAAGGAAACATACATGACTGCTGAGATCAGGCTATGCCCTACTTAAAGTTACTACATATTGTATGTATGTGTAATATTTAGGTTGTACACTGTCCTAGGAAAATCTACCTCACAAGGCACCTTTTGATTCCATTTTAAGGGAAGGGTCCAGGATGACTGCAACTCTTGGCTGGAGCCAAGAACTATACCATCTGTCCAGCATCCTCCAGCACAGACTGATAGATGACTTATTCTGGGGGTGGGGGGAATCCCATAAGTTTATGGAATAGAATTGAAACTGTGGAGACATGTGGGCATATTAAAATCATATCAGGAAATCCAGGCGCAAGAATTTACTAGGCACACTAAACCAAGGAACAAGGGTAAAACCTTTACCTGCCCACATAAAGTGTTGGCTATCCAACATTAAAATCATGACTTTGATTTTGATACCTGGTGTCTCCAAACAAGGACTCCCCAACTCCTCTGTCTCTCCGATATTGACACAGAATATCAGTACACTTCTTGACTTTCTGCTTCTTCAACCCTTTGTACCTGGAACAGATTTAGTGTCTCAAGCTCTTGACTGTTTTCTTTTTCTTTCTTTTTTTCTTTTCCTTTTCCTTTTATTAGATATTTTCTTTATTGACATTTCAAATCCCCTTTCCTGGTTGCCCCTCTGAAAACCCCCAATCCCCTCTCCCCTCCCCTGCTCACCAACCCACCCCCTCCTGCTTCCTGACCCTGGCATTCCCCTACACTGGGGCATAGAACCTTCACAGGATCATGGACCTCTCCTCTCATTGGTGACCTACAAGGCCATCCTCTGCTACATATGTGGCTGGAGTTATGGTTCCCTCCATGTGTACTCTTTGGTTGGTGTTTTAGTCCCTGGGAGCTCTGGGGGTACTCATTGGTTCATATTGTTGTTCCTCCTGCAAACCCCTTCAGCTCCTTGGGTCCTTCCTCTAGCTCCTCCACTGAGGACCCCGTGCCTTTCACTATCCTGATGAATCCTGTGACTTCTTCCCTCACAAACCCAATTCCATCAGTTCCAGCCCCGGTCTCTCCCGGAGACTGGTCTGGTCTGTCACTCTATCAATACAGACTTTCTCAGCCCACTTTGAAAAATATGAACTCTGTGGTGGCCCTTTACCAAGAATTCATCCAGTACCTCATGCATACACAGATAGATGTATAGATAGGCATTTACTATGTAGTGTGTGATGTAAGAGACAATACTAGTCAATAAGATCAGAGTAAAGAGTCTCTATTCACCTCAGCCAGGCTACCAAGGTAGGCAGATTTTTAGGGCACCGAAACTGCTAAGCCTTGTAAATGTACTGTTGATCAATGAATTCTGACAGTGTGGGAAGGGACAGGCACATGTTTGTCTGTGTTTCTGCCATAGAGGACTCACGGCAGTGCCTTTTATGTATTTATTTTTATTGGTATTGGAATTTCCTCATCTATACATAATGAACAATCATCACTTCCAATGTTAAAAAACACCTCTTCCATTGTGAACCGTACACCATGATCCCAGCAACAGCCGCTCGGGAAAACCTTTCAGCCAGTCCTCAGTTCTGCCTTCTGGTGTCTCATTTCTCTTTCCTTATAATATTTGGACACCGCTACAACCATAACATCATTAAACAAAGGATTTGAGATGGAGAGAGCCAGGAAAAGGGTTCCCAGAGAATGGCTCTTCTCCTCCCGGCCCAGACAGGACAGGGTGGCCAGTTACTGGAGGAGTTGGGTGATTAAAGAACTTTCCCTGTGGCTAGAATGTTTGTTTAGAAAGTGAGAAGAATTATCTGATAAACCCGGTAACCTGCTTGTGACTCTTGTAATGTAAATGATACAAGCAATAAAGTGGGAAGCTGACAGTCTCTTACAGGACAGATCAAGCCAAACGATTCCTTTTATATTCATTTACACAAGAAAGCAAACCTTTTATTCCTGGTTCCTGACACACACTGCGGCAGCACAGCCTGTCAATTGTTTACTGGGTTGAGGAGAATGCCAGGGGTGGGAGGTGCCAGCCTCAGTCTCTGTTTCTCCTGGAAGCTTCAAGGAAGCTACCCCAGCTTTTAAATGTGGCAAAATGGGGGAGAGGGGGAGGGGAGGATTTACACAGAAGGAAGAATTGATTCTCTCTGGGCCATAAGAACTTCCGTACCTCCTCATTCTTATTCCAAAGATGATTTTGCCTTCTCTTTACCCGGGAGGACTTGACTCAAAATGTATTTAATTTTTAAGTGGGCATACAGAATCATGCAAAACAAAACAAGTGCTTTCCAGCAAGAACAAAAGCGCACAGACTCACAGACCCAACACCCTAACTTATTTGAAATTCCTGGAAGCATTCTAGGAAATGAGGTGGTGAATGTTAGTTGCAGAAAGTGGGGGCAAAGGGAGGGAAGGGGTAGAGGGCAGAGAGAGGGAGAGAGAGAGAGAGAGAGAGAGAGAGAAGAGGTAGGAGAGGGAGAGAAGAGAAGAAGAGAGGAGAGGGAGGGAGAGAAGGAGGCAGGGGAGAGAGAGACAGAGACGGAGATAGAGGCAGACAGAGACAGAGACAGAGAGACACACAGAGAGATTTGTTAGGTAATTTTTGAGAGGCAGACCCCCTTCCAGGATATGTATATACTGGGCTTTAATATTTTATTTTATTTATTTTTTATTGGGAAATAATATTTTCTCCTAGCCTTTCATCTCCTCCACACACAGGCTGAGGCAAAACAAGGTGAACAGATGTGCTCAAAGAATTAACTCTGGCCCGGGGAACCCAGGGAGGAAATATTTCCTTTGAAATAACCACCTTTAAATTCCATTAGTTCAATCTGATAGAGAGGGATCTGGGCAAGGAAATGATTTAAACAGCCAGGCTGTTTGTCCAGACACGGAGCCCTTTTGTCATATGAAAAACCTGAAGACAAATTGAATATTTCTCCCATAAACTGGCAAGAGTTTAACATCCTGGCTGGAAGGAGACAACCGCATTTGTTTGACTGTTAATAAATTCACCTAAGTAGGGATTTTTCTTTCTCCACCACGTCCCCCGCCCCCATCCCCGCCCCGTTTG
>LR749859.1:438036-457417 GCA_902729485.2 Mus minutoides
CATGGTGTTCATATGCATATATAGGTATTGTCATTGTTGTGTATGTGGTCTGTCCATGGTCTTCCTCTGCTGTCTTGTCATGAGTCAAGATGTCTCAGTGACCCGAGAGCTCACGGATTCAGTTTTAGACTGACCACTCAGCCACAGTCCTGGGAACACTGTCTCAACAGGCTCCTCCCAGCACTAGGCTGCCACATCACAGTTTTGTGTGAGATCTGGAAACCCAGACTCAGCTTCTCACACAAGCACAGCCCACAGTTTACCACTGTGCTGTCTGCCCAGAGGCTCACTGCTACCTTTCAGTGATCACTCCATTCCCACTGCCTCTACACTCTCCTTCCTGGCTCTACTCACCAAGTCAAGCCACATATTGCTCTGGATGGATGCCAGGAATTGTCTTTCTTCCCCTAGAGTCCTGCCCAGTTGCTACACCTCATGCAGGCTACCCTCTGCCTTTTCAGGAACCTTCACACCAGTCTTTTCATCTTACCTACATAGGAGTCATCTAAGACTCTTGGCCAAAATAACTTCCCTTGATACCCAGTCCCTAATATTCCTCCCAATCCCAATCCACAAAACTATTCATTGACTTGGAGAGAAAGTAGGGGCGTGGCAGAATGAGACTTCATTCATGTCTATGGACAGTATCATCCATTCTCAGAATAAACTCCCTGCTGTAAGCCTTTCAAGAATTTTCTGTTCCCCGTCTTTCTTTCTTTCTTTCTTTCTTTCTTTCTTTCTTTCTTTCTTTCTTTCTTTCTTTCTTTCTTTCTATTTATTTATTTATTTTTAGATATTTTCTTACTTTACATTTCAAATACTATCCCAGAAATTTCCTCTACCCTCCCCCTGCCCTGCTCTCCTACCCACCCACTCCCACTTCTTGGCCCTGGCGTTCCCCTGTACTGGGGCATATAAAGTTTGCAATACCAAGGGGCCTCTCTTCCCAATGATGGCAGACTAGGCCATCTTCTGCTACATATGCAGCTAGAGACACGAGCTCTGGGGGTTCTGGTTAGTTCACATTGTTGTTCCTCTTATAGGGTTGCAGACCCCTTCAGCTCCTGGGGTAATTTCTCTAGCTTCTCCATTGGGGGGTCCTGTGTTCCATCATATAGATGACTGTGAGCATCCACTTCTGTATTTGCCAGGCACTGGCATAGCCTCATACGAGACAGTTATATCAGGGTCCCTTCAGCAAACTCTTGCTGTCCTATGCTATAGTGTCTGAGTTTGGTGACTGATTATGGGATGGATCCCCGGGTGGGGTAATCTCTGGATAGTCCATCCTTTTGTCTTAGCTCCAAACTTTGTCTCTGTAACTCCTTTCATGGGTATTTTGATCCCTATTCTAAGGAGGAATGAAGTATCCACACGCTAGTCTTCCTTCTTGATTTTCTTGTATTTTGCAAATTGTATCTTGGGTATTCTAAGATTCTGTGCTAATATCTGCTTATCAGTGAGTGCAAATCTAGTGACTTCTTTTGTGATTGGGTTACCTCACTCAGGATGATATCCTCCAGATACATCCATTTGCCCAAGAATTTCATAAATTCATTGTTTTTAATAGCAGAGTAGTACTCCATTGTGTAAATGTACCACATTTTCTGTATCCATTCCTCTGTTGAGGGACATCTGGGTTCTTTCCAGCTTCTGGCTATTATAAATAAGGCTGCTATGAACATAGTAGAGCATGTGTTCTTATTAACAGTTGGAACATTTTCTGGGTATATGCCCAGGAGAGCTATTGTTGGATCCTCCGGTAGTACTATGTCCAGTTTTCTTTTTTGTTTGTTTGTTTGTTTTTTGTTTGTTTGTTTGTTTGTTTTTCGAGACAGGGTTTCTCTGTATAGCCCTGGCTGTCCTGGAACTCGCTTTGTAGACCAGGCTGGCCTCGAACTCAGAAATCCGCCTGCCTCTGCCTCCCGAGTGCTGGGATTAAAGGTGTGCGCTACCACGCCCGGCTCTTATGTCCAGTTTTCTGAGAAACCTCCAGACTGATTTCCAGAGTGGATGTACAAGCTTGCAAACCCACCAGCAATGGAGGAGTGATCCTCTTTCTCCACATCCTCGCCAGCATCTGCTGTCACCTGAATTTTTGATCTTAGCCATTCTGACTGGTGTGAGGTGGAATCTCAATGTTGTTTTGATTTGTATTTCCCTGATGATTAAGGATGTTGAACATTATTTCAGGTGGTTCTCAGCCATTCGGTATTCCTCAGTTGAGAATTCTTTGTTTAGCTCTGTACCCCATTTACCTCCACATAAAACCAGAGACACTGAAATTTAGAGAGGAGAAAGTGGGGAAAAGCCTCGAAGGTATGGGCACAGGGGAAAAATTCCTAAACAAAACAGCAATGGCTTTGTACTGTAAGATCAAGAATTGACAAATGGGACCTTATAAAATTGCAAAGCTTCTATAAGGTAAAAGACACTGTCAAGAAGACAAAAAGGCCACCAACAGATTGGGAAAGGATTTTTACCAATCCTAAATCTGATAGGGGACTAATATCCAATATATACAAAGAGCTCAAGAAACTGGGCTCCACATCTTTCATCTGCTCTTTCGTCTCACCTCTTCGCCTTCCACTGCAGCCCATGACTCCTTCTTGGGTTTTGTTCTCTCTGTCTAAGCACTCTTATCTGCTAGGACATTCTCTGTCACATACTGTGGAACTGCTACCTTTCAGTGATCACTCCATTCCCACTGCTGTTTTATACCTGTTTGGTATAAAAAAATTAAAAAAAAAAACACTTTGTTCTGCAACATTGAAAGGATTAAGATCAAACTATCCCAAAACATGGCACCTCAGTTTACTTAACATTTTCAGCAGAAATAATTTGATAAACAATATGGATGGGTGTTACTGGGATCTTGACCTCGCCTTCCATCTTTGTGATCTCTGACAGAAGATCTCAGATATACACAGGACATAGTGTAAACAGGTAAGATACTATGAAACACTCTCAAGGGTGAGAATGGACAATACCCAGAGAGACCTTTGAATCAACCTACATCTTAATCATTCAAACGCTATATCCCTTTTTCTTCCCCACTTTCTGAGAAAGTCATAGATAATTCCTGCTCTGTTTTCTGCATTCAAATGTAACTGTTTTAGGTATGTGAGACATATGTGTGTAACCATACAATGTAGGCTTCTTCATGAATGCCACATTTTATTTTTATATAATGGTATTGCCGTCAAGGCTCATTCTTGTTTGTGGTGTGTATCAGAATTTCAATTATTTCTTCAGGGCTAAATATAATTCCTCTGTTTATGTAAGGTACCATGCTAGAATGTTCTTTGAAACCCTTTCTTTTTACAAACATATTTATGTTTGATCTCTGCTAGAAACACATATTAGTTTGAGAACTTTAGGAAAATGCTTTGGATATAGGAGTTTCCTTATCATTAGGGTTTTCTATTTTGGCAAACATGTGGGTTGTCCATTAGCAGATTCACTGGCTTTGATGTCTTGGATTCCCTATGCTAATGCTTGCTATTAATTTATTTATTTTGAAACAAGGTCTCCTGCAGCTCATGGAGCTTGTTTTAATATCAAGTTATTTATTTTCTTACTAAGGGGTTGTCTGGGATCCTTCCACATTTGGGGTATTAACTCTATATTGCAAAACTTTCTTCTGTTCTTAGGTTGTTCTTTTTTTTATCTACTGCTCTGCAAATGACTTTTATTTTTATATAGTTCTGTCTGACTCTGCTTTTTTTGTCTGCGTTCTTCACAATATCACCCGACAGATAGCAATAGACTCTCTTCCCTACACTATTTTCACAGGATCAGATCTTTTATTTAATTCCATAATCCACTTTGACTTTAATTTGTACATGGAATGAGATAAGAGTCCCGGCATCTGAAGTATGCGGATCTTACCAATAATCCTTTTTAAGTCTTTTAAAGTGGGTATTCTACAGTCTCTTAGTTTTTCTCCTCCTCTGTTGCTGCATATGCCTTAATGGGGCTTGAACCCTCTTTAAGGATTTTTCTATGTGGTAAGCTGGCTGTCTTCAGTCCACCAGGGTCTGTTTGCTTGTTTGTTGGTTGGTTGGTTTGATGGGGATGGGAAAAAAAGACTGGTCCCCTATACTCTACCCCTTCAGGGACAGCTCCTGCTAGAAGGGCCTGGAGGAAGTGTAGTTTCACACTAAAGACTGGTTTTGTTTTTTCTCCAAGAATATAATCTAATCTTTAAGAATTGTTTGTTCCTGGCTAACAATGAAGTCATTTCTATTCTTTATGAACCACTGGTGTTCAAAGATAGATCCTGAAATACATAAAGTTTTTTTCCACAATAATCTGATTTTTATAGCAAATTATTAAAGATGATTATTTACAAGTTAAGAAATGGCTTGCAAAATTTATGAAGTTTACTGCCTAGGGCAGTTTATATGTAAAAAACTAGATCTCTATGTTAACTTTTAGCACACACACACATTAAATTAATTAACTAGCTAATTAATTAACCCAGGGCCACTAAGACGGCTCAAGCTGTTGCTAAGCCTGACAGTCTGAGTTTGAACCTTGGGACTCCCATGTTAGAAGGAGAGAACTGATTACAAGTTGTGTCCCCTCTCCAATCAAATCACTAAATGTAATGAAAAAGCAAAATTTTTCAGTACAATTAGTATATACATAAAGACAATTTAACTTAAAAATATAAAGCCCACTGAGTGAGTATGTATGTATGTATGTATGTATCTAACAGGCGTTCTAGATGCAGCAAAGAATTCACATAGGATTAAAATAAGCTGTCTGGGTCTAGGTAGGTAATTTCAGATTTTGCTCAAAGATAAGACTCATTCAATTTTCCTATACACATGCAGAATACTAGATTGAAAATGTAGTTCTTTAGTCATCTATGTGGAAAAAGAAAACAACAAGAGTGAACATATTCAAAAGAAAGTATACAAAACAGTACCTCTGTGCCTTTTAGGTTAAGGAATGACTGACCCCCAGAAGGCATTCCCAGAAACATTCCAAGCACCCACATTCTTCAAATATGGTACTCGTGGTATCTGTTTAGATTGGAATACATCAACTTCACATTAGAAAATGAAATGTTTGCGCATGATAAAAATTCTTATTTTCCTCCACATGGAACTAAACTTGCTTACAAGTCACAGCTAAAGGAAACAAAGAGGGCAGCCTGATTGGCTACCCTTGCTGGACATTACACAAGTCTACAGACTGTATCTATGTGAACAGTACCCTGTCCCAGCCAGGAAGTGATATTTCAGAACAAGCTTTTAAAAAAAGACAATACTCCATTTTCTGGAGGGTTTTTTTTTTTTTTTTTTTTTTTTTTTTTTGTGAAGCCAAGGCAAAATGTACGCGTCTTCTGTTTCCTAACGGAACTCTATGATTCATGAAAGCAAGTCAGTAAATGTCAGTTTACAATGTGACCAGGGCACTGGATTCAACACCACTGCAAAATATTACATTTGACAAGAGGAATGCCGGCCTCTGTGGAACACTTGCCAGCGGCTCCTGCAATTACCAGGCAAGGCAACTGGTAATGAATTCTTTTAAGGTGGAATTCAAGTCTCCCGATTGAATGTTGCCCATTATTGGAGTTCAAAGGCAACTATCTCTAGAATTGTTCTTTTAACGCTTGTTGGATGGTCCTCCTTGTTCTTTTCTTGTAGGCACACAATTGTTGTCTTGATCTTGTGATAAAAAGAGCTTCTGTGGGCCTTTGTAGTAAGCCCAGTTGGCTTGGTAACATGGCTGTAGTCAGAATTCCAAAGTGGGGAAACAAAGACTTAGAACTTACTGGCTGAGAAACAGCTTGTTCAGGACTGTGGGAATCTTTCCCTGGCTTGTGGAACCAATGGAATCTTCATTAGGTCTTTATTCACCCAGAAACAGCTCCTCCCTCCCCGCCCCCCCTCCACAATTTCTTGCCCTTTTGTCTTATTTTCCAAACTAGAGCTTTAACCACAAGAAAAATAATGTGGCAACTTCTTCTGCAATCAGTTCCTACCAAAATTCCCCATGTGCTAGAATCTTCTTCGAGGCAAAGTTCCAAAAGAACAACCTCAGGTTATTCAGTCTTACATTTATTTCCGTAAAGAGGGTGAGTCAAAGGGTAAGACTTTACTTACAGTGTGGGGAGAGAAAACCAAGTGGCCGCCTTTAGGCCTAATTGAATGGTGATGGCTATGTCTTCCTTCTTCCTCTGTGGACTAGTCTCCCCTTGCCCCTACCCCCAACTTTATTAAACAAACACTGGGCAAAGTGACCATTTTAGACAATTACACCTAAACCATTCCGTCGGAACTGGGGCAGAATTTAGTTAGATTAATTTGACTCAGGAAGACCTCATAAACGGAATGAGAAAACAATATTTTAATTTTTTTTTGTTCCCTTATTGGCGCCGAGGGTGTCCTTAGCACACTATGTCAGGAATTTTCCTTTGTGTCTCTAAATAATGCAAGATGAACTCAGCAGTGTTCATATAAATACTCCAGAATCCCACTGCAGCTCTCTCGTCAGGGCGTCATGGAGAGATGGGAAACCCTGGATCAAATGTTTTAAAAAGCAAAAACCTTTCAAGTCTCATAAAAAAAAAAAAAAAAAAAAAAAAAAAAAAAAAAAAAAAAAAAAAAAAAAAAAAAAAAAAAAAAAAAAAAAAAAAAAAAAAAAAAAAAAAAAAAAAAAAAAAAAAAGGCAGGACAGAGCAACAGCAACATCCTGGCTGCTGGGTGCTTTCAGAGTGGGACTGAATGGGCTTTCTTTTCCTTTCCCGCAATTGTTCGAGGAGAAATAGAAACTGTGAGAGAGGAAGCTGAGAAATGGGAGGAACTGAAGGATTCTCAGTAGTGCTGAGTGAGAAGAAGTCTAAAGAAAGGACTTGCATGCAGGCTCCGCAGCCCATGAGCTGGGAGTTTTGGAGGGGAAGCATACAGGCGTTCTTTGCAAAGAGTTTCCACTGTCTTTGTTCAAATCTGATGGAAGATTCTAACCAACATTGCCAGCAAGACACACAGCTGAGGGTCATTTTGTTTTCTCCATAATCCTTGTCACCTCCTAAATTTTCTCCCTGAAATTCACAGACCCTTAATAATGTGTCGCAGAACTTTGATGTGGTGTGGGCTCCAGAGTCGCAGGTTACAGCCTTTAAAGAGCAGTTCACGGCTCAGCGCAAGAAGGGAAAGCAATAATGAAGGAGGAGGGGGTGCTTGGAGATCTCACTGTTTACCTTTGCTGCATATGATCCTAATGGCTCTGATGACTGTCAAGGACCTCAGCGTTCAGTCTAAACCGGAGCGCCACAAACCAGATAAATAGTCGTTGCCACCCACATCTGCCTTCTCTTTTTTACCCCGCTTCCTTGCATTTGGTTTTAATTGAAAATGCATCACACACATAAGAAGTTTAATTAATTAATTAATTAATTAATATTCGGCTTGTGTTTGTTTCTTGAGACAGGGTATTTTTTTTTCTTTTGGTTTGTTTTTGGAGACAGGGTTTCTCTGTGTAGCCCTGCCTGGCAGTTCTAGAACTTGTTCTGTAGACCAGGCTAGCTTTGAACTCACAATGATCTGGCTGCCTATGATAGCCTCATGCTTAGATTAAAGATGAGCATCACCATTGTTTGGCTTGAGACAAGGTGTTTTTATGTAGCATATGAGTACCAGAGGAAAGAGTGAGAGGGAGGGGGGAAGAAGAACGAGGAAAAGGAAGAATAAAAAGAAGCAAAACAAACATAATAATAATAATAATAATAATAATAATTAATAATCAGGCTAGGAAAGCATGGTTGAATACATTGGATATTAAACCCTAAAGAGTGTAAGGCACAGACATTGCCTTAGAAGTCCTTTATTCAAGAATCCTGAATCAATATCTACTCTAAGATGCTCTTTATGTTCACAGACCATGGCCAATCAGGTTTGATGCTCTCAAATTGAGAAAAATATTTGGATTTAGGAGCCTTAGAAAATAATCGAAATGGATCACTTAAGTAGTAGAATCAGTCAAAAGTTTAAAAAAAAAACAAAACAAAAACTTGTACAAGGAGAAATATTTTGTAGAGCAAATGTTCTTTGAAGGTCTGATAAGAGGTAGATATGTTTTAGCTTAAACAGCATGTTCTAATGTTAGTGGGAGGGGAGATAGGTGTGCCTATTGTGAAGATAGTGTTGAAACCATCCAATGAGCTATCCACATTCCCAAAGATGTATTTCTGGAGATCTGATGCACAAATGCCTGGGTATGGTAGGAACATAGGAAGATATCCACTGAAGATATGCAGTGTTCAATGACTGGACAGAATAGAGTGAGGCTACAAAAAAAAAAAAAAAAAAAAAAAACAGATTAAGACAACCAAATTTCTTGTCACTGACCATACCAGCTATTGCTGTTGAGTACATTTTCACCACCATTCAATGACCAACCATAATGGACAGACAGAAGCTGTAACCTC
This sequence comes from Mus minutoides, assembly GCA_902729485.2. Lineage (NCBI taxonomy): Eukaryota > Metazoa > Chordata > Mammalia > Rodentia > Muridae > Mus > Mus minutoides. The sequence continues at coordinate 446,483 of LR749859.1, forward strand.
AGGAAGAGACTTTCACCCCTAGGACTGATGGCCACAAGAGGGTCTTGCTCTGACAAGAAGCAGCAATGCAGCTCCAGGCTTAGTTGTTGCTCACGGGTGTTTTAGGTATCGTTGTTCTCCAGTCAGAAGCAACTGGCTAACATGAAATGAAGTAGATTTGAATATATTTAATTTTATTTTTTGTATATGTGTTCTGCTTGTATGTATGTATGTATGTATGTATGTATGTATGTATGTATGTGTACCAAATACACGCCTGGTTCTCAAAGAGCCAGAGGAAAGCACTGGATCATCAGGAAGTCGAGTTAAAGATGGTTGTGCCTGCCACAGGTATTCTGGGAATTAAATCTAGGTCCTCTGCAAAAGCAGCAAGTGTTCTTAATTCTGAGCCATCCCTCTGGCCCCTTTATTGGTCTTTATGATACACGTTCTTGGGGGTTTTGCTTGATGTTAGCCAGGCCTTTATTCTGCATTTCTGAGTTTTAAGTTACAATTTCAAAGTTGATATAGAGAGATTCAATCAGCATCAAAAATAGTTGTCTTTGAGGAACACTTTATACAGTATTATTCCAGTTTTCATTTTCTTGTTTGACAGCGTGTCAGCCACAGTACTTGGATACATGTTAAAGCTCATTGCTTGGACTGGATCAAAAGGCTGACTATAGAACTGGAGGGATCTGGGACTATTTGTTACAGTACATGGTGGCTGAGTCTTTTGAAAGCCAGATACACGTATTCAGGAGCAGAGGGCATGGCATCTGTTTATGTTCATATCAATTTGGGGATTAGGTACCTACTTATACGATATGTCTATGTGCAGCCAGCATTGTTTATTGTGTAATCCTTATCGAAAAGGTATTAAATCATACCACAGCTTAGCTTTGTGTTGTCTATTGATTTTCTCTTTAGTCCTACATTTCAGCTTGACCTTCTTCTCTGCTGGAAGGTTTATTAAATGTTAATAGGCTAAGCATGACAAAGACAATGAACCAACTATTAAAATGGGTGTGGGTGGGCATGAAGCAAATTTAAAAAACCCTTGTGCCAAATGAGCTCAAGAGGTTCTTCTTTCCAGTCTCACCATGGCTACCAGAGGATACCTCTGTCACAGGCAAGCTTGCTTATGGCTGTGTTCCAATGCTTCTTACCTACTTCACTTTTTAGTCACATAAACTATTTTGCAATATTGTACCACAGGGAGATCAACAGATTGGCTTACCTATTCCACACAACACTCAAAGCAGTTCTATTTTAATTCAAATATGTTATTTCCCATGTCTCTGGGTTGGCATGACTCTAAACTCATAGATGGTTAAACCTAACCTAAGTCTTACAAACACAGTTCTGAAAATGTGTGTGTGTGTGTATGTATGTTGTGTTTTGTATTTTTTTTTATATATTCTTTGAGTAAAAAAAAAGCATCAATAAAACTGGGTAATAGTAGCACACACACCTTAATCAGAGAACAAGAACAGGCAGGCACAGCTATGAGTCCCAGGCCAACCTGGTTTACAGAGTTTCAAGACAGCCAGGGCTACACAGAGAACCTGACTCAAAAAAAAAAAAAAAAAAAAAAAAGACAACAAACAAACAAAAACCCCAAAACCAAACAAAATATATCAGTATTTGTCCCTAAGCCCATATCAAACTCCATCTTTTCCACTCAGAACTAAAGGATCAACAATCCCTTGCATCTCTAATAGGAACATCCATACTTTCCCACTGAAGGCCCTCAGCAGATGTAGTCATAAAAACAGATCAACTGAAGCTTTGCTTCCTGGTGGAGAATGATGTAGAACATGTTTCTCCTGGTCACTGCTTGCTCTTGTAGTCAATTTAATTAGCTAGCTAATGACAATATCTGTTCACAATCAAAGTTGTCAAAAATACCGAGTTTAGTAATTAGGCCATATAATTTTTTACAGTTCAGTTTGATAGTGGAAAAGCACTGTGATTTTTGGCCAATTTTCTTCAAATAGTGTTCTCTATTCAAAATTAGCAATTCCATGGTGTGTTCTTGTGACATTTAAAAGCTTGAGATGGAGTCTTTAGGTTAGAAAGCATAGTTCCCGCCTGTGTTCCATGTGAAATTGCTTGTAAGGCAGACTGCATTGTAAATCCACTTCCCCACCAACCGTTCTGAGAGAGTCTGACGTTCACTCTTTGTCACCAGAGTTCTATTCCCTAAGAGACATCACACAGACTGTAACGCAGGGAAGCAATTCATCTCCATTGAGCAATTTTAATGATTCTATAATTATAGAAAACTATGTTCCTCTCCTCTAGCAACTCAAATACTCATTGGCATTTCAATGCTAAAACAAAAAGGGGGGAAAAAGTGAAGAGATTTTCTGTATTTTCATTTTAAGAATGTCATATTAACAGGATCTACAAAGCAAACAGAGATAATGTCACTGGTGTGATATGACACATGGTATAACCAGTGGCTGTGCAAAATTCCAGCCCGCAAGCACTAAAATAGGCTAATTTCATCTTTCCCAGCTGCCCGCCTTTCAATTCTTTATCTCAGCTATCAGGATTGAATAAATTTCATCTCCCACACTACAAGTAATGAGCAGGCAATGACTTATGAAACACAGAGACCGGAGTTAAGACAGAATTAGAATACAATTTTAATGAGGCAGAGCTGCAAAAGTGGAAGTGTTACTCCTTTGACAGACTTGGCAAAATATCCAATATTATTTCAAATACTCTTTCCGTTCTACAAAGAAACTGTCAAATATTAAAATAAAAATGAAAAAAAAAATCCAACATACAGCTCTCTGAAGAATTCATTAGGGGTAGATTGTTAAATGTGATTATAAGGTAAAAAGTCGTTATTACAGGACTTTAAGAGTCATTTAAGAGGTAGAGAAATGTGACTTAATATGTAACTGTGATAAGTGTAAACACTCCCTGGAAAACAACTATCTTTGGTTTCTCTGGAAAGGTAACCCTGTTGGGACATATAGAGAATGGAGAAGTGTTTTCTTTGTTCCACTTAGTTGGAAGGCTATACAAATAATATTTCTTTTGGCTTCAACACATTCTGCAAACAAACTGAAATCAAATGGCGTAAAAATAAGATAACCTCCACGTGCTTTCCTTTCTATTATTTTTATTGACTAGGCCGGTGGTCTTTGGCAAAGACAAGTTTGTACCGAAAATAAAAACATTTATATTCACGCAAAAAAAAAGAAAAAAGAAAAAAAGAAAAAAAGAAAAAAGAAAAAACCCCAGCATTCAGGGATGTGGTGGCTCTTGCCTTGACTCCTGGCATTCAGGTAGCAGAGGCAAGCGGATCTCTATGAGTTTCAAACCAGCCTGATCTATATAGTGAGTTCCAGGTCAAGTGGGACTACATGGTGAGACACTGTTAAATACATACACAAAATAAAATCACTTGGGTATAGTTAAATGGAGGATGGGTAAAGCCACTTGCCACTAAGTGTCAGGAGCTGAGTTCCATTCCCGATGATAACTGACTCCACAAAGTTGTTCTCGGACATCCACGTGGACGGCACTCACACATATGTGTACCTCCACTGCTCTTAATAACTAAGTAAATAAATGTAAGAATATATGTGTGTGTGTGTGTGTGTGTGTGTGTATTTAAAGAAATTATGAGCCACTTGTTCCATAAAATTTGGGAGTCATAAAATCATGACTAGAACACTGGACTCCAGGCAAGGAGAGCAGCGACTTAAGAAAGCTGCATTCATTCTTTGACTAAATCCCGTTCTTCCAAACATCTCCCATCAGGAAAGGGAGTCTTTTCTTCCTTCCTCTCCCTCCCCACTTCCTGTCCTTTTCCCTCCCCTCCCAGTTTCAGTCTTTTTATCAGTGATTACTTCCTGTTGGTCTTCCTAGTGCATAAAACATCTGCGATTTACTCGAGACACTTAGTATTTATACAGAGGCTCGCAGCAGGTGCCTCTTAGAGAAAATGCCCCCGTGAGCATGAGTGCCCAGGGGTTATGGGTCAGGCTGCACTGGCTGCCTGGTCAGCATGTACACCGCTGATATACATTGTCTGGTTGGGCAAACTTTTTATGAAGTGATAAACGTTTCTGCTTTTCTTTTAAAAGATATTTGTGTGCTTTCAAAGCTGTATGCAGATAACCAATTTATGTAAACACCCCCCCCACACACACACATACACTCATCTACTACTGTTTTATGTTGCTAGGCTCAGCCCTGAGGCTCCCAGGCCCCAGACTTTGAAGTCTGGGTTCCTTAAAGTGGGATGAAATTTCCTGGACAACAAATAATGCTGGGAAAGCTTTGTTTTTAGAAAACAAACTTGACAGCGTAAGACCTGTAAACATAGTGTTCTTTTAGTACCCAGTGATGCTGACCAAAAGGAGGTGGGCTGAGTTTCCTCATAAATGCCCCATTCTGGAAATAACACAGAAACCCACTTGAAGGGATTTTAATGGGGCTAGTTACCGTTTGTGAACCTCTCCAGCTTTCTCCTTTTCCCTCCCCCAGAGAGTTATTCTACCATTCCCCTGGGACATCAGAGTTTGCTCCGTCAGAATCTTCACCTTTTTTTGTGTGTGTGCCTGTCCACATACCTCCTTCAGCTGTCTACAGTAACTTCCTGGGGGGGGGGGGAACAGCTTCAAGAAGCTGAGGACAGACAGGACATTTGAAAACTGTTCTTTTTTTTTTTTTTTTTTTTTGGTTTTTCGAGACAGGGTTTCTCTTTAGCCCTGGCTGTCCTGGAACTCACTTTGTAGACCAGGCTGGCCTCGAACTCAGAAATCCGCCTGCCTCTGCCTCCCGAGTGCTGGGATTAAAGGCATGCGCCACCACGCCCGGCCTGTTCTCTCAAGTGTGGTGAGCTAGTCACAGTTGGTGTTTTTAAGACAATCCTTTTGTTTGGCCTAATTAAACTGGTTAAAAAATATGAAACATTTATTACATTATATATAAATGATTTGGCTTTGGAAGACGAGTTTCCAGTTTATGAAAGAATGGCCAAAGGAAAATGAAATATGAGGCTGCTATTGCCTCCCGTGCTGTTCCCTGACTAACTATGGCTGGGGAAGCTCACATTATTGGTCTCTGTCCACACAAGATGACTTAAGGCACTGTTTCCTCAGTAATAGCTGATGTAAATGGAAGCAAGCTCCCAATATTGTAGACACTGGTAAGGGAAGATGAGCTTTGTTACATACTGAAACCTGCTACTGTTTTAAGACTCTTGTTCACGAAAGTCAGAGGTGAACTTCAGACAGGCTTAGAGGATAGCATAGGGCTTCACCCTTGCTACTCCCCTGCCTGTGACTGTAGGTGACACAAACCACTCACCCATTCTCCATCAACTCCTTCCAGTTCATATCTCACTTACTTTCCTTTGATTTATGTGAAGTCTGGTCTCATGAAGCCCAGGCTGGCCTGGAACTCAGGTGATGGCCAAGGATTTCCTTGACCTTTTAATTCTTCTGAATGCTAGGACTATGGGTATGTGCCCCCTCACCTGGTTTATGTGTGGTTGGGACAGAACCAAGGGATTTGTGCACATTAAGAAATCACTGTACTGTGCTGGGTGTGGTGGCACACGCCTTTAATCCCAGCACTCAGAAGGCAGAGGCAGGCAGATTTCTGAGTTCGAGGCCAGCCTGGTCTACAAAGTGAGTTCCAGGACACCCAGGGCTATACAGAGAAACCCTGTCTCGAAAAACCAAAAAAAAAAAAAAAAAAAAAATCACTGTACTAACACACAAGTGTGCACACACCCACACACACCCACAAGCCCACACCTGAGCCATCTTAAGTGTGACTCTCTACTATTAGACATACTCAGATGATTGTGTGGCAAATTTCCAAACTTTATTTTTAATTCAATAAAACTGAGATTCTAAACTTTTCTGATTATATTTTAATGTATTTAATTTAGAAATATGTAATTTCTTTCTTTCTTTCTTTCTTTCTTTCTTTCTTTCTTTCTTTCTTTCTTTCTTTCATTATTTCATTTGTTTCAGACAGGAAAGTGAAGGATGGCCTCAAACTTCTATATAGCCCAGGCTGGTCTGGGGCCCTTGACCCTTGTACTTAGCCTCCCCATGCTGGGATTATAGGACTGTGCCACCTTCCCTGATTGATGATATTTATAATTGTTAGTTTTGATCTACTTACACACGTGGTGGTATGCATGTGATAATTATTACACATTCTCTATGAAACAACTATTTCTCATCAAAAACACCTATGTTCACAAATGTGGTACATAAAATGCTCATTTTCTGCTACACATAACATTAATGGCGAGTAATCACCCAGAAAATAGGGAGTTTAAAGCTCATCCTCCACTATAAGATGCTGGCCGAATATGTTTAAGCCTTGAGCTCTGATTTGGTTACAGATGGAAGAGGCAGAGTGTCTAAAGATGTTTTTCCAGGAAGCTGGTGATTATGTTAGGGACAACGAGATTACACGCAGTTTACACACAAAGTGACCCTTGCAATACTATCTGGATAATTGGGGTCAAAGTGATTTTTTTGGCATCTAATCTACCACTTCTCTGCCTCATCTGGAATATTTAGATGTAGCCATACCATCATAGGAGGAAGGCTTATGTCACTTGAGTAAGTTAGAACTTAGTACATTAATTGTCACACAAATAGCATGTTTGAGGTCACAGTGTCAAAAGGAGTTGACATTGAAGAGAAGGGAAGTTTTCTTCAAGTCCTTGTCTCTGAGATGGGAATAGACCTCCATCATCCACAGCCAGAGAGAGCATTGTGAGAACAAACATAGCATAAATCCTTAGTTCTTTGTTCACAAGGCCACAGTCCAGTTCACTTGATAAGTGAATATTCATTTAAGTTATATATAAAAACCAGGGTCTCAGTGCTTGGCATTACCAGTGCTTTTCCTCCTAATGATCACTAAATGCTTTTCTTTCATATTTATTTCCCATGTACAAGTAGAAAAAGGTGTGTGTGTATGTGTGTGTGTGTGTGTGTGTGTGTGTGTGTGTGTGTGTGTGTAGAGGGCAATGGATATCTGTAGGAGTTGATTCACTCCCTCCAACATATGAGTCCCAGGAATTAAACTCAGGTCACGAAAGCTTGGTAGCAATTGCTTTGACCCACTGCGCCATCTCAGCAGCCCATATTGTGTTTCTTAAAGTCTAATCATTTTGACAAGTGAAGGTCACTTTACTTCAAACCCCCCAAAACGTTCTTGTCCCTAGGAGACTGGGACATGATTAATATTTTGTCAAGAAGAGCTTGCGAAGGATGAAGTCTTCCTCAGATGAAATGAAAGGTATGTTCCACTGTGCACCATGAAAGCAATTATGTGTCCTCCATAGAGTTGACGACCAGCTGCCAGCTTCCTTGCCGTGTGAACTCCTGATTGAAGCATCAGCTGAGATCCAGGGTTTGAAAGCAAGCTTGAAAATGGCTTTCAGAGCTGGCAAAAGCAAGCTATAAGAGCGGCAATCACTCTTCACTGGGGCGGATTGTTGTGGAGAATGTCATTCAGAAGAGCAGAAGGGACAAAGGGAGGCTTTCCTGGGATGTGACCAGCAGCCCTGAAGTCAAATGGTAACTCCGCATAGAGATTGTCCCTTTTATCTCTTGGCTTAAAAACAAATCATGGCATCAAAAGCAAAACAAATAGAAGAGGATTTCTTTCTAAAGTTAGCTACATCTATGAGAGTGGATTTTATTTTGGCGGGTGATATTAATAGACATACCTTTTCAACATTTCTTGTCGAAGAAGTAAGTGTATGACAGAGACCTCTGTGTCACAGTGATGCTGCCCTGCTTTAAATTAAAGAGCCTTTGTTAACTGCTCAGTCATTTCTCTCCTGAGAGAGTGGCCTATTTCCTTTATTAGTCTTAGCTCCCGAACACTTAAACATTCTTTTCCTCTTTATTCCTGTCTGTCTCCCTAACCTTAGTAATTAAGAAAAACTGTGTATAAGGCAATTTTTTTGTGTGTTGCACTGCAGCAAAGCTGTTGACAGATCCTTAGGAGTCCCCTGGAGGTGTACACTCTTGGACATGAAGGCTGTTATAACTATGGCATGATGGGGCCTGAGTTGAATCGTGGACATCAGATAGGCCCTAATAGCTGGCCACCAGACAACAGCCCGTCTGCCCACACACTAGCTCCCCAGTCCAGAGGCACTAGCTCAGCATTGTGTGGAGTGTGCTATGAAGTCTCGGGCCATTAATGGGACAGTGGTGCTTCATCCCTGACAGAGAGCCAGGCAGAGGGCAACATATTCTCCTCAGCCATTAAGTACATTCATGAAGAGATGGCCCCTAGTGGACCCTAAGAGGTTGGGAAGGTCTTTGCTGATAGGTAGTGTTACTTTTGAAAATTCATCTTGCCAAATTCAATGTACTCCAAACCTTTCTTTCACTGCGTGTAGACTGGGCAGTTAAATAGTGTTTATTTAGCGATCTGAGGTGAAAAAGATAGATTTCCAAAAGATACATTGTTTTAATGAAGATAAGTGGCAGAGCTTGTGATGTGCCTGTCTGTAGGATAGTTTTGAATGAAGTGTGATGTAAGCCAATCTGCTGACCCTAGTTTCTGCTCCTTTTGAACATGATCACCCACGGCAAGTAGATTAACAATCTTGCGGATGTAGTAGATAGTTCTTTCCGTTAGTTGGTACCTCACAGAACCAGCCTTGCAGGAGGTGGTGGGTCATCATTTATGTTCTGCTCCTTGGAGCTTCTGAAGATTCCGAGCCTCTCAGAAAGATAGGTCTCTTCCCTCCTGTTTCAGTTTTGCTGGCAATCGGCCCGCTAACAGTGCACTGCTCAGCCAAAGATAGAGTGCTAGTCTAGAGGGACTCAAAATGGCTCTGTCATTTTCTAGATGACAGCCCCTATTTTCCACTGGCTTTGGCACATGCGCTATCATTCATCTCTGTCAAGAAGACACTTGTTTATCTGGTGGCTAGAAACAGGCTTTTGTTAGAAACACGTGACTGCAGTTCATCAGTCTTCCGAGAGAATTGTTGATTTTGTTAAACTAAGTTTAAACTCCACTGTGGTTTTCTGGGATGGCATTTATTTTTATTAGATATTGTCATGATTACTTATAGCCTTCGAAAAGCACAGAAAAACTTCAGAAAAAGACAAGTTTATCAGCTGAAGGAGTGAGATAAAAGAAAGGCCATAACATGTTGGTGAGGGTTTGCTAGTTTCATCTTGTTTATGGCCATACTTAATTAAAAAATACATAGCTTGCTAAAAAGGATAGCCGTGGAAAATAAAGCAGAATTTGACGGGCAGGTAGGATTGCTCAGTGGGTAAATGCACCTGCTGCTAAGCCAATCCTGGGTATTTGCATTTTATCCCTTGATCTCACACAGTGGAAGGAGGGATTCTACTACTGAAGGTTGGTCTCTAAGCTTTCTATGCAGGCTGTAGCAAGTGTGCTTTCATGCTCACACATACCACCCACAGTTTCTCTTTAAATAAATAAGTAATAAAAAAAAATACATGTAAAAAATAAAAATAGAACACACATACAATGTGTGTTTCACAACAAATGATGATGTGTTTAAAACGTATAACTCAAGCCCAGACATAGAGATGCATGACTTCCCATCTCACATCTCAGGAAGTGGAGGCAGGAGGATTGCTCCGAGTTTGAGGACAGTCAGCGCTACATAGTAAGATCCTGTCTCAAAAAATAGAGATAACAAAACAAAAACTATTTTTTATGATGTCTCTACCCTCCTCCTGGCCCCTCTTGGTGCTTCTCTTTCTGTGTGTGTATGGGAAAGAGGAAAGAGAGAGAGAGAGAGAGAGAGAGAGAGAGAGAGAGAGAGAGAGAGAGAGAGAGAAAATGAATATGTGTGCTTGCACATATGTAAAGCTTATAAGAATTCAGGGGATAATTATGTAACATTGGTTCTGCAGTTCCGCCATTTTCTGAGTCCCAGGGACTAAACCCAGTTCACCACACTTCTTTGATAAGTACAATTACTCCATGAGCCAGCTTGCTGAGCCCATATAACTTTTATTTACATTAGTAAGAAGTTTTATTCGTGTTTAGTATGACACATTTAACATTTTTATTTCTTGTTATTCTGTATGTGTATGATATACATGTGAACATAGTATCCATATGAAAAGCGGAGGACCATTTTGAAGTTGTCTCTCTCCTTCCATTTTCATTTGTGGGGATGGAATTTAAGTAGTCAGGCCTGTGTGACAAGACTTAACCTACTGAGCCACTCTGATGATCTACATTTTTTTTTCTTTGTTTTGCTAAGGAATGAACCCAACACCTCACCGCTATTAGACAAGTGCACCCCAACAGAACCATCTCCCAGGGCCCAAAGACAGTGATCCTAAATTCGGAAAGGAGATCTGTGTCCAGCTGGCCTTTCTCAGCCTTGCCAGTCAGTGTGAACACATCCCCGTTCTCCCCTCCCCCTTTCATCCAGTCACAGACTCTAGACTCCTCCTGACAGCTGCTGGGAGTTCACTGGGTGGCCTTATTCATGAACATGTATGTGGGAGGAAGAGAGCCCGAAGGGACATCTCTTGGCAGCTGTCTCCCTTCACCCTTTAAAGCTGAATGGCTATGACAGTCACCAGAGACACAGCTGGTCAGAGCTGTTTTGAGATTTACAGTCCACCAGGAGTCCTGTGATAGGGGTAAGCATTGACTAAAGCAGAGAGGGTCACACAGGCTTCCTGGGGGTCCTGCAGGGACTCTGAGTTGTGAAGTGGCTTTGGGTTTAGAACTGTTCCCTCCAGACCTGTTTTACATGGGTCCACTCTTTCCACTTCTATTCAGCAAACTAGTGAAATGGACACAGAGAAGAGGACATGGCCCGGAATGTCACAGATCTCAGGAAATAGACACGAAACATCACATCTTTAAGAAAACCCAGAAATGGAGCATAGTGATTGAGGGGAGGCGGTGGACAGGCATCAACAGTAG